>JAQMYM010000001.1:23448304-23466742 GCA_030014255.1 Parauchenoglanis ngamensis
TGTGTGTGTGTGTGTGTGTGTGTGTGTGTGTGTGTGTGTGTGTGTGTGTGTGTGTGTGTGAGAGAGAGAGAGAGAAATAGCATTACATTCTTATACACAGACAGACAAAAAGAGACAGAAAGACGGACACACACATACTGAGAGAGACAGATAGACAGACCGACGCACACGCGCGCACGCACACTCACCCTGCCACTTTGATCAGTTTGGGGTTAAAGGATTGGACGTGAGTCAGCAGCGTCTGCAGAGTCTTGCCTGTGTCCACTATAGCCTGACACACACACACACACACACACACACACCAACACACACACACGTCTCTGAGTCTGACCTGACGGTGATGTTCCTTCATGCCGTCACTGCACATTATAATGTTCATCTGTTACGACACACACAAGGACTTGAAATAAAAGTTATTATAAAAGTTTTACCTCCACAATCAGGACGTTCTGCAGAAAACAGGCGTAAAGAAGAAGAGTTAATGCTGAGAAACTTCAAAAACAATGAACACAACAGTAACGCAGTGTGTAATTAGATGGTTTCAAATGCTATTTATTTAAATCGGAGTTCGAGTGAAGGGGAACGAAACACTGCGGCGTGAGCTTAGGTAGCGCACACATGCTAACTGTCATCTGATAATCAAACAGGTTTTACAACCTCCTAAACACATAGATTAGATTAGATTAGAGTTACAAATCCATTTGAAATTGTAGATGTAATCGGCCACATTCCTCCACTGGACACGTTTACCTTTTAAAATTGTGAAATGATTTTATAAGCTCAGTGTGTCTGTGACGTGCGCAGCGTTCGTGATCACCTGGGTACTTTTTTTTTTTTATTAAATCCCTGTTGATATTAACCGCAGCATGCAGCAGGTGGTGATTAGTCACTGTGTTAATGTACATGTCGTGTTATTGCTACTGCTTTGGCCCACGATGAGCTCCGCCTACTTTTCACTGACATCACACATGACTCACACACTCCAGGTTCAGTTAACGCCAAACTCCTCAGGACGGTCTTTTTACGACGCACCTTTGCTCTACACGCAGCTCAGACGGGTGGATAAACTGAGCTCGTGTTTGAGAAAGAGATGACGCACGGCTCCGAGATGCTACACACACACACACACACACACACACACACACACACACACACACACACACACACACACACACACACACACACACACACTCGGGCGAGAAGATCTCCCAGGAGTCACGGAGAGCCGAGACGAGGCGACCTTTCACCTGCCGACACCGAGACTGAGAGCGACGGGGAAGCCGCCTCACCTCTTCCTGCGAATCCTGGATCCTGATTGGTCAGGAGCCGGGGAGTCGTTTTCTAAAGCAGTGGCTCTGATTAGAGAGGTTAACGTTAACGTTTCTATGCTAACGTGATATTGAACACGTGTTGTGTTATTTCATCTCACGAACAGAAACGTTCTGTTAAATCTGCTCCATCGTTTCTGATAACTGTATGGTGTCAGAGTTCAATTCCGTGCTTCATTAGCGTAACGTTTCTTTTTTTTTAGCCTCAAACACCAAACATGTCCTGACTGATATTCAGAATTCAATTCAAGGAGAAACTGACACATCTGATTTCCCCCCTCCAGGCCATGTCTTTGAACATGTGACAATGAGGAAATGACTTAATGACAGATAATAAACCAGGCACTGATGGATGGTTAATGAATAAATCAGATGAGACAAGCAGGACTAATCAGGTCTTTACCTTCCCGGCGAGTACAGACAGACTCTCAGCGCCGATCATCTGGAGGTCCGGTGTCGAGTGATCGTTCTGGATTGGACGCGAAGGTATTGAATTCAACACACATCGGATAAACAGCAAATCATTAAAAAAAAAAACCATTTCTTTGTAAATCTGCATTTAAATGCACAATAAGTAAACTTTTCATGTTCACACTACTGTTATGATCATCACAACGCTTCCTTTTCTCAATACAGGACATGAAGAGGATGATTATCTGTGCTATGTCTCCCTCTGCTGGTTGAAAAACACATTACAATAGATACGAGGATCTGCGTTTATGCCGCTCTCTTGCCTTCGCCGATCTTAAAGATATTTAAAAGTGGTTTTAGAGTTTTAAAAACCAAACTGTCTGAACATCTTTTAAAAAATGAGGGGTCAATAAATATTACAAGGCCATTCGTTTGACTACTTCCGGTTGTGCATCTGCTCCAGCTGGAACAGAACTCATTTCCTCTTAATCTTAAAGCTGCAGTCTGTAATGTTGAATATATTTTTATTCAAATCATTTGAAAAATTTATTTTTATTTAAAAAAAAGAAAAAAAAAGAAAAAAGAGAAAGGGGACAGAGCTTCTTAGCTGTTCTTGGGATTTTCTTGCATTCTATATCCTGTGCATTTGCTAATGAGTCGACTCTTTGATTCGTGTCGTTCAGCTCAAGACAGTCGACTCAGTTACATGTGAATCCGTTTTTCTCTCCCCCCCCTTTTTTTTTGTTTTAAAGATTTAAAGGCCACTCTCGCAGTATAATTTAATCAAAAATGTTTCTGTGGGAATGTTTGTTCATCGTCCGAGCTGCTCTTTACTGTGAATTCATTCATCTGCAGCAAGCTTGACGATTCATCCTTGTTAGGGACATGGACATCTTTGACATTGAATCGTTAAATGAATCAAATAAAACTTCCTCTGTCCGGTGTATGTGCATCGTCGGCCATGTTTATGATTAGATACAGCGCTCAGAATAGTGCAACCTTTGTCTGAGTCGTTTGAGAGGAGAAAGAATCAAATAAATAGCATTGGTGAGCCGAGTCAAATGATCTGACTCAGTGAAAGAAGTGTGTCAGTTGTGCTCTACGTTGATTACGCTGCCATGAGACGATCACACTGAGGCATACATGTTTAAATAAAAGTTCTGACTGGTCAAAACTTTGTCCAGCTTGGAAAGGAATGGCAGTGAGTCACATGGGAGCTGGAAAGAATCGACTCATATTTGGAAAAATGAGTCAAATGATCTGATTCACTCAACAGAACTGGAATTTCCTTCACTTTGATTGTTTAATAGCTGTGTGCGACTTTTGAATATATGAATAAATTAATCATACGCGTCATATTTTTGCACATTGTAGATTTTGTATGTAAAAACGTTCTGCGTCGCTAGTTTATTTGAAAAAGCGCGTGTCTGATTACCAGGTAGCTCTTGAGTCGTATGAAGTCGACGGTCATGAGTAAAGACTTGCTGGAGTTGCGGTTCAGCACCTGGATGCGTTCCACCAGATCGGCGCAGAACTGGTGGCCTCCCTTCAGCACGCACAGCACCACGATGTCATGGTCACCCAGGTCGTCCATGATGTCGCGCGCCAGTCGCTCCGTCCTGCCATGAAACACCGTTCACTCAACACTCTCACCACTTCCTGCTTCACACCACAGCGCTGTCCAAGTCTGGACCGAAATTGGTCAGAAGGTGTAGATTACGGTTCTCATAGCTCTATATTAATGCGCTTCATAGCACTAAACGTAACCATAAATGGATAAAAAGTACGGCGTGTCAGTCTTCAATGGAACTGCTGCGGTACAAGAGGAATAAAACACTTTGGGACGTCTGTTATAACAAAGTAAACAACTTCAGTGTGGTAATATTAACTCTACTTCATCACACCACCTCATCGCTGATTATTTTCCAATGACAGCACCACACACACAGTGTTTTATTTCTTCCGTAATCATTAAACCTCCATCACCATCATCGTAACAATCTTTCTAATAGATGTTTAGCTTGTTACATGATTGAAGCTCTAAGGACTGGATGAATTTTTAATGTTTATAGCCCAAATGTAAAATTCCTGTAACTCAAGCAACAGGTCACTCAAGAGCAAAAACTCGGTCAAAGCTCTAATGCTGACACATGCAGCAACGGATATGCTACAGAACATGAAGTATTTAACGCTGTAGTGCTCGTTTATCATTACCGGTCCATGATGACTCCATGTGGAATGTAGACGCAGTCCAGATCCCCGCTGTAATGCTCCGGATAGGTGAAAAGATCCAGACAGTACCCCGGCCAGTCGTCTGGGATCTAACGATGGAAGAACATCAGCTATGGGCATGTTCACTTTAGTCACTGCCTTTATATTTCTGTTTATGCCCCAACACACTTTCACTTCACACACCTCTGCGGTAAAGTTCATCACAGCCGCCAGATCTGACCTTAGACCTGAGGAGACTGGGATCCTGCAGGACCCCAAAAATATGCGGGAGAGAACCGACGCACTAGGTCAGAATTCCTTCAGGAATGGGATTAATAAATAGTTCCATGAACATCTCTAATCTGAAGCCTCCTGCACCATAAAAATCAGCAATGCTGTGTTCCACCTTAAATAAAGCCGAAGTAACACCACGCTGCCTGTTGGGGGCGCTGTTTAGTCATTTTTAACAGCGTACCCATGAGTACTGAGCATTCCAAGTACAGAGGAAAACATAAATACTATTAAAAGTGAATTTCCAGGCTGTATGCAAATGTACATTCATTAAGAAAATAATAAACCAGTATGATTTCACCTTCTAATCACCGACATGCTGGTTTTTGAGTAAACAACATTTTTAGCGGGTTCACCGCGGAAAGGAAAAGACCTGGATGATGGACTGGGCTAAACCGTAAGGGGCGGAGCCACCAGAAATTGGCATGGTTTAAATTGGTCTAACTCTTGGACTGCAGCATGTTAGAAACGCTTCAGGCGGCCATTTTGGATTGTAAAACATGCTGTTTTTCTTGTGGTCACCCAGTGATGCACAGGCTGAGTCGTCATTTTCCTTTAGCATCAGATTCGTTGTTACGTCCTTACAAACGTAGAGACATAAGTACAAAGTGCGTGGCGTATCCTCTAAGAGCACAGTGCGATTTAAGGCTCGACACTAGAAAGTTCCATCACGATCTCCAAACTTTAGTTACTAAAGATGTTTTAAATTACATTGCAATCAGAAACATGCCTAGCACATGAACACCGTTCTTTAAGCTAGCAAACTACTATCAGGAAGCGCTCTTGTTACGGCGGCTAGTTTCTGTGCGCTAGGAACTTCCTTAGCAACTAGCATGTTTGTTATTTTTTAGTACTGCTGTTCAAAATTGCTCAGAAAACTCCATTAGGTCCATAATGTTTGCTAACATTAGCTTGTTAGCTAGTTAAGTTCGGTGTTATCTAGAACTTTTCTTTTTTTCTTTTTTTCTTTAGAAAATTAGCATGTCTGTTCATTTTTGTAGTGTTTTGTTACACTAAAGATTGCTCAGAAAGCTAGTTAGCTCTGCAAGTTCTATAAACATTATAAACGTCTTTCCACAACATTAGCTTATCAGCTAGATAGCTAGCTGGCTAATGTGTGTCAGATAGAAGATTTCGTTGTTAGGTTTTGTTAGCATTTTTAGTAATGGCGTAAAAGTAAAAAGTGATCAGAAAGCTGGCTAGTCGTGATTGGGGTAATCTCCTCAGCTACCAGGTCCCCGTTTACAGAGTGACGTCAAACCAACATGGCCGCTCACGCTGTGAACTGTTTAACGTTCCCTTTCTCTACTTTTAAGCGAGTTTATAGAAGGATTAGCTTCGGTTCATTTACAGACACAGCACTGGGTTAAAGCTAGAACTCTGCCCGTACTAATCACCGTTCTGAGACGCGAACAGTCAACATTAGAGTTACGCTCGCCTACTAGCTTGTTGCTAATGCTAACTGCTCTGCTGTTATTGCTGTGCAGCAGTTTCAGTCCAAATTCATAATTCATGTGTGTGTTATTTACTACAGTAGAGCAGAACCAGTGTCCACTCAGGCCTGTAACTGTACAGGTGCACAACACACACTGTCACACAGGCATCCATGTCTTTTTTGTTTTGTTTTGTTTTTTCACTTCACATGTTGAACGTCATTACAATGTCACGTGAACGCTTTCTCTACATGGCATGTAACATATTTTTGTAACAGTAGTCACAAAAATGAAAACTACAGAAACTATTTCGTTTGTTTAGAGGATTGTGTGCAGATTAGTGACTTTTGAAGCTGCAGCGTTTTTACTTTCGTGCATGTTATTGTTTAGCTTGACTTTGAATCCTTTTGGTCTCTTTAACCGGACCTGTCGTCGCCTGGCAACGCACCACGTCGCACGAGTGACGTCATTTAAGGTGGAAGGAGGATCAGAAGCTCACTCTGAGCCTTAATCACTGTTCACATCTATATACTGCAAAAAAAAAAAAAAAAGCTCTAAACATGACTGCTTTATCCCCAGACTTACTGTGATGTGGAGGTTCGACCCCAATGCGACTGTTTATGCTCGTGACGCGTTTTAAAGCTACAGCTACATCTGAAGTGAAATGAATGAACGAGCTCATACTTTTATCAAGACTAGTAAACTCCAGGTAAAGTATCTGAAAAGCTGCGGTAAAGTAAAGAGTCGCAGGCTGACCTGCATGTTGCGCAATAAGGAAAGTCCTCACACAAGTTCTGAAACTTCACTTTTCCTTCCTCGCGACTCTACAGCAAAAGCTCGCGCGCTGATCGGAGAAATAGTTCAGGGGTTATTTACCACGATGCCTCTGTGAGTCGGTGTGTTCTCACTCGGCTGGGCCATGCTGCAGATCCTCAGCTTTTTTTATTTTATTATTATTATTTTTTTTACATCTCAGAACAGAAGAAAACAACAAAGCTCCTTTTCACTGCTGCCAACGTGCAAACAGCTCCGCGCATGCGCAAACAGACAGCACTCAAGAACCATGGAACAGCCACAGAAGCCCCCAGGAACCATTTTCTAACACATAACCCAATGGGGGAGGGGATAAAAAAGGTTCAGTCGAGAACCTTAATTAATATTAAGGGTTCACCAGTTTGTTTGTTTGGAGAACCCTAAAAGGTTCCATGTAGAACCTTACAGCAGTGTTCACCTGACAGAGAGTCAGTTTTTAGGAAGACACTGTGTTTGGTGCTTTATGTAATAATTATCACAAAATGTATTGGGAATAAAACACAATTAAGTAAAATGATACTATAATAAAGAAAGAAGTGGGGAGTAAATAAAAATAAATAAAAAAAAGTCATATAATAAAATTGTAAAGTAGAACAGAACTAATTAAATAAAATGCAGCATAATAAAATGAAATGGAACAAAAACAAATTGAAATAAAAACATCTTTAAAAATAGATTAAAATAAAATGTAATAATAAAAAAAAAACCCAAAGCAATAAATATATAAAACAGAATAACATGTAAAAATTAACTGCTGACAAAAATAACAAATTACATTTAAATGGCATAAAATATGAACGGAATAAGATACAAAATAAAACGAGTAAAAAAAAAAAATACAAAGAATTAAATAAAGTAGAGCTAAAATAAAAATAGATTACAATAAAATGTGTTCTAATAAAATAGACATAAAAGTAAAACGGAATGCAATATAATAAAATGAAATAAAAATACGTTGACAGGATAAAAGATTCACAGAATAGAATAAAAACAGAACAGAATCAAATCTAATTTTATATATATATATAATTTTGAAAAACAGAATAAAGTATAATAGAATATAATAGTATAACAATAGAATATAAAAATATAAATATAGAATAATAGAATCTAAAAAGAGAATAAAACAGAATAGGATAGTATCAAACTAAAATAAATCTAAATGGAATAGCTCAGAATGTAATAACATCCTGCCCTAATAGAATAAAAGCACATGTTTCTGATGATCATGACTTATATAAGTTCTTATATCATCTCTTTCACTAACACCAGCGTTCGATTATCCGGGTGTTTAAGGAATAAATCCCTCCAGCTCCTGCTCGGGTGAAAAGAACCTGAGAAGCTACACCGTACAGGTTCAGGGCGGCAGGTCTCGATGGGGTCTGAGTGTAAATGTTGTAGTGTAAATATTGACGTGAGGCTGTAACGTGCAGAGCCCCAGCTGAGTAAATGAAACGTGCAGAGCTCCAGAGTGCTGTTCCTCCGACTGATACAGAAGAACACACAGCTATATTTAGCCCTTCAGAGTGTTAACGCATCACAGAGCAAACACTGTGCTGATAAACACCTCCGTCCTGCTCACACATTCACACACACACACACACACACACACACACACACTTGCTAATGGGTTGGATTTAAATACAGGAGCTGGTATTAAAGACGACATTAACGTCAGGGTTTAATTAATGAAGTCTGGCAGGTTGCTTGTGAAGCAATTAGCAAGTGTGTGTGTGTGTGAATACAAAATCTTGAGGTTTTCGTGATCATGTCTTCCAGATTTGCTGCTAAAAAACAAGATATCATCTAACAGTGCAATATTAGAAAAACTAGAAAGCATCATGCTATCTAGCTAGCTAGCGCAGTATCTTTAAGACTTTTGGCTAAAAAATATGTAAAATCATTATTGAGTCAGAAAGGGAAAGAAATCCTGACAGTCCACGTCAGGTCCGTTACGTCATCATGCTCTAATCTTACAAACTAAAACCCTCCAGCTTCACATGGAGCTAACTGTAGCTAGCTGCCTGAATTTAGCTAGTTAGCAAAAAGATTACATAGCTTGAGATAACACATCAGCACAATACCCAGAAGATCACAACCGGAAGAGGACGGTTTGGTCTCCGTGCTGTATTTTAGCTAGCTTGCTGTAGTTAGCCGGCTAAGAGCACAGAGATCAGAATGGAACCATTTGAGCTGGCTAGCTAATATTAGCCATGCATAAAAACAGCCATTTAACCTAATTTTAAAAGAACAGAGATTTCACTTTGCTATCTAAATGTAGCTGTGATGTTGATTTATCAGTAACATCTTTTGTAATACTGAGGAAGTTCTTCATTTTTAACGCTACTGTTGGCTAATGTTAACAATCTATATTTAGCATGATAAACTAGCTAGCTAGCAAGTTAGCGTTATAAACAGCATAGCAAATGATGGGAAGTCTAACAAGCTACATTACTTTCTCTTTCAGTCATCTTAGCTAACACCATTAGCTAGCTCATGACCACTAAAGCGCCTAGCCGTCATGTGCACAAGCTAACACGCCGCCTCACGTGCTCTTTACATACATAATTCATGCTGCGTTCACGTGCGCTTAAAAACAATGGCAGTCTGATCATCCTGATGTCCTGCACACGTCTCTGTACTCAGTGTTCTCTCACAGCCAGGTCAGACTGGGTATAAAGTAAGTGTGCGTGTGTGTGTGTGCGTGTGCGTGTGTGTGTGTGCGCTCCCTCTGGAGCCTCCACACAAAAAAAGCCCTAAATTGTCAACTGAACAGTCAAAACATTGTTTTGCTATTTCTGGGCTAAATTCCTCACAATTCAGTTCAGTCACTTGTCAAATTCCAGGCACCGGTTTCGACTAACACAGATCAGGACAAACTTGATTGACTGGAATCTTTATTAACATGGCAAGAGAAAACTGAAAACAACACCTCGACGTGGAATCAGAAACACAGAACTGGTGTACACACCAGAGGTCTCAGAGAGTCATATAGAAAATATGAAAACCCTGAGAAGCAGGAACCTAGAATAATATTTGACTAGAAAGGAAAAAATATCGGAGACAAAAAACCCTAGAAAACTAAGGACAAGAAAAGTACATGAGGAAAAGTATGAGAATGAGGAAATTATGAGTGAAAAACTGGAAATCAACGGACTAGAAATATAGGAACCACCCAAGTAGAAATTCAAGAACCAGGAAAATAAAGTGCATGTTACTAAAGGAATAGGAAGTCTAGGAGCTACGGGAATAGAAACCGGGAGACTATGTAGAAAATTCATTCAAATTATATGTTCTTTATTAAAGAAGAGTAAATTACGGGTAAACAATTAACCGCTTAATTATCAAATAAACTCTTAAAGGACAATTTTTCGAAACAAGTCAACTTCTACCCCTTGTCTACCAACAGGGAACATGGTCCATTCTGGTTCGCGCACTACATTTCTAACCTTTTGGAGCATTTCAACCAAAAATAAATTACTTTGGAACCTGACAAGGTTGTTCCCAGCTGGCTTCAAGAAACCAGAAACAGAGAACTATACAGGGAACATCACAACAGAATGATTTCTCTTTTTAAAAAGTTGAGATCCCAAAGAACCATTAAAGAACCATTGAAGAACCCCTCCCCTTAGAAATTAGAAATATGGGACCTGGAAAGTGAGAACCAGGAAAACTTGGAGAACTGGGAAAAACTCGGAGAACCAGAAAAAAAAAATCTAGAAGGCTAAGAGTCAGGAATGATAAAACTTCCGGGACAGTCTGAAACAAACAGGTGAGAAAACAGGAAAATATGAGATATATATAAACTAGGGAACAGGGAGAGTGGGAATCCAGGAACTGAAGGACCAAGGATTACAGTAAAATGACTGAGAATAAAAGAACAGGAAAGTTCTGCCTACAGGCTTTCTTCCACAGAAATGTGTTTTATACTCGACTTTAAAAGCTCCCTCTCTCTCCTTTAGAATTTTAATCAGAGCACAGATTCCATTTCCACGCAGACACTTTCTGCTCCCTCAGGTTTGAAGAAACAAAAAAAGTCCTGCTGTTAAGAAAAATCCATTTTAGCCTATTCAAACCTACCCGACAAACAGTTCCTGCCAAACTGATCTGGGTTAAGCGTCTGACACTGACGTCCAGCGACGGTGATGTACGATCTGGAGCGAGGAAATGGGGTCAGGCTCGAGAGCTGTGGATGATGTGAGAGAGCGCTTTGCTCTGCTTCAGTCGTAAAGCATTGCGGATGAAGCTCAGAGTGTGACTGAAATATTAATGAGACCTAGCGAGCCGTAATGGAAGTCGGAGGGCAGGCAGTGGCTGATCTGAGATCAGACTGAAGAGCTGAAATAAAATCAGAATGAGGTTGAATTGTGATCGTGTGATGAATGAGAGAAGAATCGACGGCTTTCCTTACAGTAGACACAAGATGGCGGATCACGCTGATTACCTGCAAGCTTTTGCTCTGTTATTGCAGATATGTCTCCTGATTGTCGTTTCCGTTTCATTCTCCATTGCTCCGCTCTGCTTTCTCGCCAAACCGATGACGCCCACATCACGGTTTGCACTGGAAAACCCAGCTATCTTTTGGTTCAAGCTGGGAACCAACTTTTTGGGTCCAGAAAATGTTTTTTTGGTTGAAATGCTCCAAATATGTCAAATTTTGTTGGTGGATGAGAGGTATAAATGTAGATGATAAAGCACTTTCTATGGCTTATGGTCAGTCATTAACTTACAGTACAGTTTAAGGACTAATACAGCTTCTTCCAGGTTCTGCTGTGGCCTGAACTGGAGATTCCCTACACAAATACAGGGAGAACATGCATGGAAACTCCACACCTTTGGTAAGTTCAGAATTGAAGCTCAGATGAGGCAACATTATCCACTGCCTTTCTATGTATATATATCTCTTCAAAAAAAGCACTTGAAGGCCCCAGCGAGAATTGAACTCGCGACCCCTGGTTTACAAGACCAGTGCTCTAACCACTGAGCTATGGAGCCCTGTGACAATGTCTAAGGAGAATGTGTATAAAAGCAGTCACACCCTCAGCACGTACAGACAAACAGAACGGCAATGTTCGTTTTGCTGGGTGTGACTCAAATAACTCACAAAAGAAGCTTTCCATCAGCCGGGCTCCATAGCTCAGTGGTTAGAGCACTGGTCTTGTAAACCAGGGGTCGCGAGTTCAATTCTCGCTGGGGCCTTCAACCAACTTTTGAAGATATGAGAGACTGTCATGGTCAATCTCAGGTTCTGGTGTTTCAGAATGAAATGTTGGGAACTGAAGGAGCCGGCACGCAGCTGCTCCACCATTTCTTACACCTCAAAGCCCTACTTCCTGCTTCTGTGAGTGTCACTGATCAGGAAAGTGCAGTTACTATGACTAATCATTTCTTATCTGAAGTACATGTTGAGTACCAGCACAGGTTCTTTAAGGTTCTGCTCTGTCGAACCTCACCAGCACAGGGAAGAACATGAGGTTAAACTCCACACACTCTTTAGCTCAGAACAGAACTCAGGAACCCGGAGCACAGAGAGGTGCCTTACTATATTTATATCTTTATAAGAACCCACAGGCCCCAGCGAGAAGCGAACTCACGACCTCTGGTTTACAAGACCAGTGCGCTAACCACTGAGCGTGTACAAACATTACGCATACACACACAATGTTTACTTTTCAGGGTGTGAACCGACTGATTGCATAACAATTCTCACTGGGGCCTTCAACCATACTTTTAAAGATAAGATATACACTCTCATTGTCTGTCTCAGGTTCTGATGTTTCAGAATAAAATGGTGAAGAACTGAAGAAGCTGACACTCAATTGGCCCAGCATTTCTTGGACCTCAAACCCCTAATAACGTCTCTGAGTCACGCAGGTCAAGAAGAAATAAGCGACAACCTGCCCTTTGTTTGTTAGTGTGAATGGGACCAGGGAAGTGGGAACCAGAAAACTAGAAATCTTGAAGAGGAATAGGGTACAAATTGGAGAAAAAAAATGGGAATCAAAAACTAAGAGGCTAAGAACCAGGAAAATATAAGAAAGTATAAGAGAATGAAGCAGAAAAAAATAGAAACCCGGAGATGAGAAATAAGCCACTGGGAAACACCACAGCTATGAGACGATTCATAAACTGTAATTCACCCCCCAAAAATTTCCATGTAGAACCCTTTTATGAGATCAAGACCCCTTAAAGAGCCCTCCAAGAATAGATGACACCAACTCTTACAAATACACAAAGTCGACAGCGACAAATAATTACAACAGTTATAGATACATATAATATAAAAAAGCCATGTCAACAAGGTTTGTGCAAATTGTTTTGTGACAGACATGATAGACAGAATGTGTGCTGCAGAACAGTAGTTAACAAGTCTGGTTCTGCGTACACTGGTTCCCCGTCACTTGGATCTACTGCTGAACCGGTAGAAACTCGAACAACAATCACTGTATTTTAAAAACTCACAAGATTAAAGGTCTCACATGTGTGTTAATACATGCAAGAAGATATCTAGGGGTTGGAACAGCGCCCCTGGTGGTTAGGAGGAGAGAAATAGAACAAGGTACCAAGGCTTTAGCTTATTTCAACTCTTTGTTTATAATTCTATTGGATTTTATCTCCTGTTTTAGTTTGTGCTCCGTGAGTAAGAGTTCGTGTAATCTGAAAACCAAAGAACAGGTGCAGAATTTCAGCATTAAAGCATTTTTTCAGAGCAGTGTGTTTCACAATTATATTTTTATACCGGTCGGTCAATCATTGCCTGTACAATGTTTGTGTTTCTGCACATTTTCTGAATTTTTAAAAATATTTTCTACTTGTATTCTAGTCATATCTGCACTACTACAGTTATGTTTATATTTATTTACAAAGTAACTGCTTCAATTCCTCCTCACAAGGGATTAATAAAAGTTCAAATATTTCCTTATATAAGGTCAGTTTTCTTGCTGCTGCTTTCAGCACTGGACAGCTTTCAGCACTTCGACCCTCCCACTCAGTGTAGCCCCGCCCCCAATGTATGATTGACAGCAGTAGTGGCTATACACTGCTCCTGAACGGAGTGATGATGGAAGTGGGGGAATTTTTGTGCCTCTTACATGCAACCGAGCTTCCACTGTGTTTCTGCCAGGAGAGAGGAGAGAGGAGCGAGGTTCCCGCATCATGGAGCGCAAACTGAAAACATCACAAAGGATTTACATGTGGAGTGACGACGAGGCTGCACGCGCGGTGCAACAGGGTGACACTTTAATGTGCGTGCAAGTGCGCGAGGATTAAAATAAAAATAAAATAAGATTGATTTAAAAAATAAAAAAAAAACCTCAAAATGACTATTGGAGTTCAGCACGCCACGCATCTGTCTGTGAGGATGCGGGATTCGTTGAAGATGCGCGTGCTTGAGGATGCACGTCTGCATAATTGAACCCGTTTAGGATGCTCGCGCTGAGGAAGAGGATTTAAGAGCGAGTTTTCTCCGGTGGACGCCGTCATGGGTGTGCTGCTGCTCTGCCTCCTTTTGCACGCGGGATTGGCGCGCGCCACGCACGACGGCTACGTGGAGTGGTCGGACGGTGGTGACGACGACGACGACGACTCCGCCACCGAAGAAATCGGCGCGAGGCAACACCGCGTCCGTGGCACGGAGCGCACGGTTTCGGCGGGGGCCGGGGCGGAGGAGCTGCCGCGCGTGGTGGCCGCGTTCCTCCACACGGGCGACGCGTCCGCGCTTGCGCACGTGAACTGCTCGCGCCGTTACGAGCTCAGCAGTCTCGGTTCCGCGCCGCCGGCGCCTCCCGTGACTTCCGTGCACTCCGTTCGCGCAGCGCTGGACGCCGTATCGCGTGCCGCCGACTTCCTGAACGCGCTGGCGCGAGAGACGAAGCAAGAAGAGCAGCAGCAGCAGGTGTGGTATCGCGCGCTGGTTCGGAGCATGTTGGACCGCGAGCCCAAGATCCACCGCGCTGCGCTCGCGCTCCACACCGAGCAGCTCCACCTCCAGGCCACGAGGACGGACGGGAACGTGGAGCTGCGAGACCTTTCGGCTGAGGAGTCTGAGTGGAACCGCCAGGTCCGGAAAAGAACCCGGATGATAACGCAGACTCGAAGTTCCCAGAGCACACAAGGTCACGTGCAGTGGTCTGCGCCTTACCTGGAGTGTGAGCGCGGGCGCTTCATCCCGCACTGGCTTCTCACTCTATCGCTGAAAGTGTACGGTGTGAATTCGGACACAGAGCCAGACATCAGGTGAGTCCAAAGTGATCTCAGGTGAGTTTAAAGTGATCTCAGGTGTGTCTAAGTGATCTCAGGTGAGTTTAAAGTGATCTCAGGTGAGTTTAAAGTGATCTCAGGTGAGTTTAAAGTGATCTCAGGTGAGCTTAAAATGATCGAAGGTGAGTCTAATGTGATCTAAGTTGAGTTAAAGTGATCTCAAGGTGGTTTCTAGTGATCTCCATTGTGTTCAAGTGAGTTCTGAGGAGTGAGTGAGCTGAGTCCAATGTTATCTCGGGTGAATTTAAAGTGATCTCAGGAGTGTTTATGCATTATACGCTTTACAATTCTAAACATATACAAAAGTATCTGAGGAGCAGTAGCCTCCAAGCGATATGAACAGGTGTGAATGTATATACAATAAAATGGGACAGTTTACAGGACATCCCAGGATGCGTGCATATTCCCATATTTCACTAGATACAACAGTAAAGGTGCCCAGATCCTCGAGAATCTTCCAGATTGATGCATATTGGTGCTCAGCAGAGATCACAGCTGATTTTATTTTACTTTTGGATTGTTTCTGTGGTCTTTAGCTTTAATCCCTCGTACCGTGTGTGACAATATTGGTGTTAAATCCGACTGGTTATATTTCCTCCAGCAATTCCTTCCCATCTCTCTCTCTCTCGCTCTCTCTCTCTCTCTCTCTCTCTCTCTCTCTCATTTCTGTGCTCGCTGACAGAAATGAAGCCTGACAGCTTCAGGTGTTTGTTTCCGTTCCCAGTTGACAGATGGACCTTCACTGCCTCGAGAACTCTCCCGATTCTGGGATGATGGAGAGAGAGAGAGAAAGAGAGAGAGAGGGAAAAGCAGGAGAACGAGGCCGCAGACTAGAAGAAAATGCATTCTGTGTCAAATCTAATATTCTTCAGTTGGAAATAGCAAATCCTGCTAGAGGTCATACTTTAATCTCTCGGTGTCTGTCTCTCAGGAGCTTGTGTTGTCGCCTCACAGCTCCAGGGATTCCAGTCAACACTTCTCAAACAGAACATGCTGGAATTTTAACACGTTGTCCAATGTGGAACTGGCTGGACCAAAAAAAACCCCAAAAACAATAACACATCAACAACTCCTTTTAATTGAAATGGACTTGAAATTACTGTATATCACCTGCAAAACATAAGATAGGTTTGTGAAGTTTAAATATCCCGTATTTATATTTTGCCTATTTAGCGTCTAATGACACACATTGCTTCTAAAGTTCCTCATCTAGACACACATTAGTCTTATAAGCTGAAGGGTGTGTGTTCTTCTAGAGGTTTCTCCTTACTCTTAAGACGAGGACGTGAGAGTGAGGAACGCAGTGTTCTGAAACGTGTCTGCTTTTGAAGCTCGGTGTAAACAGAGCTGCAGTGAGAGCGCTGCTGTCTACGTGTCTGTTCTTCCCTTGAGCACTGGAGAACTTCCTTGTTAGATAAGATAAGAAGGAAACTCAAGCAGCACTCAGCTTCACCTCGACCAGCGCGCCAGATTATTCACGTCCGCCCTTCCTCCCTGAGCTGCGTTAAATACAGCATGAGGAGGACGAGGGCCATGTTCACTCTCTCACAGTGAAGCTAGTAGGTTCTCTGTGTTCTCCACTCGTTCTTCACTCGTTCTCCACACCTCCTACACATCTCACCCCTCAGGCAGTGTGGCGGTTAAAAATAAAGCTGTTTCAGGGGAAGGGAAAGAATCAGAAACGTGTTATTCTCGAGACAAGCACATGATCCATACACGCATATGAGCTGTAACCAACAAGAACTGGCTCGATAATCGTTTAAGCTCATCCTGTTTCTCGCTAGAGATGACGCAATATCAAGTACCGTAATCGGGATATCAATATTATCTAGAGTAGGATTTTTTGAGGTAAATGAGACCTGATAACACACTTTGTGTGTGTGTGTGTGTGTGTGTGTAGGGGTGTGGTGAGGGTTGATGTGAGTCTTCAGGATGTGGACATTGATCAGTGCTCCAACACTGGCTGGTTCGCCGGCACTCACCGCTGCAACCTGACCAGCATGGAGGTGAGTCGACCTTCAGACGCTCTGTTTCACTAACCATCAGCGCTGAACATCGCAACCCCACACGCTTAGACGATTAATCCATCCACCGTAAAAGTGCATGAGGTAAAACAGAGGTAAAATTAATACAAGGGAATTCACTAATACATGAGTGATTTGTTTACTCAAAGCCCCGCCTCTTAGACTCTACAGTGACCTCTGCAGGTCATCCACGCTAGTTCAGTAGTCAGCTAGCTCACTTTCCATCGTCTGTTATGTTTCACAGGAATTTCCATCGTTACTTTTTTTAACAGTAAGATCAATAGACGGCAATCAGACGGCAGTTAAGTCCTAGAATTAGTAATAACTAGCTGTTAGCCATTGTTAGCATTCTGTGCAGACCAAACTGACCACAGTGCCACCTAGTGGACAGGAAGTTATTACCTTATAGCAGCTATAAAAAGTAATTCCTCCAAGGCTCTGACACTGGAGACTCCTTCCATAAATGTTATATGAATGTTTCCTTACAGAAAACTTCTATCTATACATGTGTCCCTGTGAACGAGCTGTTACCATAGAAACGATAACATATTAGAACGAGCAAGTTAATGTGAAGCTGCGATGTGCAGCTGCACTACTGTCAGAGCTGCTGTTAGAGAAAATTAATCAACACCTTCTGAATCAGAGTGCAGCATTCAGCAGCTCTTGTTTTTATAAAGCTTGTTATCACAAAGCTGTAATTTGATCATGCTAGCCTTCAACATTAGCATGACGACAACAAAAAAAAGCATACGTTGCCATAGTAACTGAGCGCAGTTTAAAAGATAGCAGCCCTACTTCATAATAAACGCTTCGGTTCTGTCTGTTAATCAGCATGCGAATATGCAAATGAGCCCACTAAGCAATCCCTTACAATTTTTCACTCTGTGTGTGTGTGTGTGTGTGTGTGTGTGTGTGTGTGTGTGTGTGTGTGTGTGTGTGTGTGTGTGAGGATGAATCACAGCACAAACAGAAGCAGATCTTCCTCCAGGCTGTTCAGGAACTCATTAGGTTTATTTGGATTTCAGATGAGTTGAAATTCATTCTTTTCTGCGTGAGCACGGCTCTGACGGGGCTAATTAGCCGCCGCGCTGTGCTTGTGCCGCCGAGAATACGGATTATTTCTGGATCTCAAATTCAAGTCCTCGGTCAGTAAGAGGTCGGCGTGAGTGAACCCACATCTGCCGGTGTTCATTAAGCATCCGCGAGGAGCAGCAGGAGTGGCAAAGCACAGACATTAGCGCCCCCTGCTGGAGAGACAAAGTCAATAAACACGTGCTCGCGTATGATTCTCATAGAGCTTAATCACGTCGAGGAACTCAACTACAGCTGGCAAATTACGGTGTGTGTGTGTGTGTGTGTGTGTGTGTCTTTGTTATAATAATTATACTTTAGTCATTTGTTTGTTAGTTAGTGTTTCTTTTTCCTGGTCTGTTGTCCTATGTGCGCCTGTTCTGTGTACAGTAACGTGTGCAGTAATGTGTCGTGTACAGTAACGTGTACAGTAATGTGTGTCATGTACAGTAACGTGTACAGTAATGTGTGTCGTGTACAGTAACGTGTACAGTAATGTGTGTCATGTACAGTAACGTGTGTTGTGTACAGTAACGTGTACAGTAATGTGTGTCGTGTACAGTAACGTGTTGTGTACAGTAACGTGCGTTGTGTACA
>JAQMYM010000001.1:23472733-23497216 GCA_030014255.1 Parauchenoglanis ngamensis
TGTTGTGTACAGTAATGTGTACAGTAACATGTGTCGTGTACAGTAATGTGTACAGTAACGTGTGTTGTGTACAGTAACGTGTACAGTAATGTGTGTCATGTACAGTAACGTGTACAGTAACGTGTGTCGTGTACAGTAACGTGTACAGTAACGTGTGTCGTGTACAGTAACGTGTCTCCACTCCTCGTTGTGAAGTCGAAGTCACTGTAAGTGTGCATTCCTCCTGTCCTCGTGACTCTGGGCCTGTTCTCCGCTGTAGATTATGGGTTGTCTCGTCTTGATGTTGTCTTGCACTTTATTAACCTGCGCTACAGAGACCCACTCTGATTTTTGGACGGCTCATAATAAATCACACGGCGAATTCTGCCTCTGCTCACAAATTACAGGCTGTTTTTCATCAGATTTCAGCTTTATGTTCTTTCTAGAGTTTCAAAATCGCAAACCAGATCATTCCCTTATAGATGGAACAGCAGATTGCACTTCTGTCTGTCCTGTCTGTCTGTCTGTCCTGTCTGTCTGTCCCTCTATCCTGTCAGTCTGTCTGTCTGTCCCTCTATCCTGTCAGTCTGTCTGTCTGTCCCCCTATCCTGTCAGTCCATCTGTTCTGCCTGTCTGTCCTCTCTGTCTGTCTGTCCTGTCTGTCTGTCTGTCCTGTCTGTCTGTCCCTCTATCCTGTCAGTCCATCTTTCCTGTCTGTCTGTCCTGTCTGTCTGTCCCTATATCGTGTCAGTCCATCTGTTCTGCCTGTCTGACATGTCTGTCTGTCCTGTCTGTCTGTCTGTCCTGTCTGTCTGTTCATCAGTCCTGTCTGTCTCTCCAGAATGTCCATCTGTCTATCTATTTATCTATCTTGTCTACCTGGCCCATTTGTCTGTCTGTCTATCATTCCTGTTTGTCTATACTGTCTATCTTTCTGCCCATATATCCTGTCTGTCTGTCCCCCTGTTCATCTGTCTGTCTGTCCTTTCTGTCACACCACCTTTCTATCTTTTTAAGTTTGCAGTCATTTCCTAAAAATGGATTCCTTCTTAAATCAAGCAGCAGTTTGCTTTTGTCTGTCTGTCCCATGTATCTGTCTCAAATGGTCACCTGTCTATCTGTACATCTGTCCTGTCCATGTGTCTGTCTGTCTGTGCCTTCCGTCTGTGCTGTCTGTCTGTCTGGCCATACTGTCCTGATATTCTATGTTTCCAGTGTAGTTTGCATTAATTTCCTGAAATGTAAATGAAACAGTGGTTTGCTTTTCTGTCCATCTGTCTGTCTGTTCTGCTTGTGCGTCCCATCTGCCTGTCTTTCTGTACTCTGTCTTTTAGTCCTGACTATCGTATTTGTATAATCTGTCTGTCGCTGTATTCCTGTTTAATCTGTGTTTTTCCGCTGTCTGTTGCGCCACGTGGACCTCAGCCTTTACACGTTCACCACGCGGAGGACGGCGTTCTGCTGTCACGGGCACTTTACACTAAAGCTGAAATGCCGGTCAGCGATTATCACACGGCTGAAGCGCCTGTCTCACGTGATCCCACACCACGCTGTGATAATCATATTTAATAAATATACGTGTGCAGTGATGATAAATGGAGGCTAATAAAAGCGGTTTGGAGACGGTGATAAAGCATCCTACAGCGCCGCAGGGAGGAGTGTCAGCGTGCAAATTACCATCCAGCCCTAATCAGAGCCTTGGCCTTGTGTTAATTAAAATCTGCTCGAGTGGGCTTCGTGTGCTGAGGGCTCTCGCTGGGTAGGAAGACAGGCACGTGCGTGTGTGTGTGTGTGTGTGTGTGTGTGTGAGATGAAGAGCTGCTATTTAAAGTAAAAAATCCTACAATCTACAGTCCCCCCAGCCTCGACACTTTTAGCGTGAGCTGCTAGTTATCATTTCCACCTTCCTTCAGGAGCGCTGCGGTTCTTCCTGAAAACCAATACATTTTGATGTTAATTGGAGTTTTGTACTTTACCGAAATCCACAAGATGCTTGTAAATGACAAAGCAGAGATATAAAATGAGACATTTTGCTGATGTCAAACGCACAATCCTCTGCAGACCCTGTCATTAACGCAGCCTGGACCTTACACAAAATGTTAATTAAAGAAAGAAAAAAAAAGAAGAAGCAGAGAGGCTGGTGAGGGAGCGAGCGTTTGTAGCTGCTATATAGCGTAAAATGTAATATAACGTAAAGCAAATTGCTGTGGTTTAAGAGGAATTAACACTTGGGGACGTGCCGTTGTAGTAGAACAAAACGTCAGTGTGCTAATGCTAAGTGTGCTTCATCACACCGCCACGTCGCTCACTGTTTTACTGCAGCAGCAGGACGCAGTGTTTCATTCCTTAATGAGTCATTTACAGAATAAAAATGAGAGCTTATTGTTCTCAGAATGTCTCCTCACAGAATGTCTCCCTCTCTCTCTCTCTCTCTCTCCCTCTCCCTCCCTCTCTCCCTCCCTCTCTCTCTCTCTCTCTCTCCTCAGTGTAAACCCATTCCAGGCCACGGCTTCGTGCTGGACAAGTACAAGTGCCAGTGCAGGAAGGGGTTTTACCAGCACAGCCGAGTGGCACTCAACGGCTTCTCCAGTGAGCGTCACGTCCTAATCCACTACTGTGTTCACTACAAAGCACACTACTTTGCATAGTTGAGAATATTCAAGATGTTATGTGATATCCCGGTTTCCCACAATGCACTGCAAAACACCATATCCAAAAAAATCCATTCCAGCACAGTGAATAGGGTGTTGCGGTTTGGGACGCGCCCACGGTTTTCTCTTTGCTGTAAAACGTACAGTGATGCAACAGAACATAAAAACAAGAGACAATTTTTAAAAAAGACTGAAGATATATTAATCAAGTTTATCTGAAAAATAAGTGTAATAGGAGTCTGGTCTGGTCACAGGTTAAAGTTAATAAAACGGCTTCCACAGTCATTATTCAGCAGCGTGAAGAATAGCACTTGATCCAGCACAGGGTGATTTTATATCGAGCTCTGAGTGTTACTCATGAACACAAATTAATGGAGACAATAAATGGAGATACTAAAGGTATGAAGGTCAGAATTGCACGTAACTGGGACACGCCTCTATTTTAGACAAACTCCGCCCAGTGTCTGTAACTCCTGCATGGCTACTGTAGATACGCCTGAGGTGTGGATGCTGATTTCCGTACTCATGAGGAGGAGGACGTGTGATTGGTGGCTGATGAGGAGTGTGTCATTGGGACACGCCCTCAGTGAAGGTGTTTGTTTAGTGTGTAAAATCACTTACCTGAGGCAGGTCAAACACAGCGTTTATTCACAGATCCATGCTTCTGCGATGACAGTCTGTAATAACATCATTTCATCTTCAAGGATCTAAATTGCATGTGTGGGGGGCATTAATATATATTAAGCTATACAGTAATTAAGAATAATACCTGTGCATGTGTGTGTTAGCAAATTAAGACAGTTTGGTACTCGTACTCTTCTTCTGAGACGGACAAAAAGACATTTTTTTTTATCTGCTTCTTGCACAAAGTAGAAAAACCTCACCAATACTGCTACACGCTGAATCCTAGTTGCTATGGGCAACATCCTGCTCACTTTTCTCATCCTCTCTCTCTCACACACACACACACACACACACACCTAAAAATAGGTGATGAGTCACTAATGACACGATCTGCGCTGTTTATTAATGAAGTGATAACAGCGCAGTGAAAACAGTGACAGTGATAACAGCTCAGATGATTCCTCAGACCAATCCCATGACTGCAGTTCCTACCTGCAATTTATCTAGCTAGCATTAGAAGTTGAATATAGCTACTTATCAGAAATATTCAAAAAGCCTTGGACAGGCCACGCCCACAAGCGACAAACTATCACGAGCGAGTTGCCGTCTGCCGGTGAGAACGTAGCGTGAGCGCAAAGATCTTCGTTTGATCTTTATTGATACACAACATGGCTATAAACGCTCTATAGCCATTGGTAAAGGCTTGAGTCGGTCTGCTTCCTGAATGTCTAGAACGTCTGGAATCCAGACGTCGATTAAAATGCTTTCAATTACCAATCAGTAATCGATAACGCTGCCTCGTGGGCTGTTTACTTAAGCATTCATACACGTGTTGTGAGAGTTTAATCGCAAATCCTATCCAGATGCTAACTCAGAGTGTCTGTCAGAATCGGAGCGGGATCGCTACGTCGGGGCCGAACCCTCGGACGCGCCGGCTCGCTGTGTGCCGTGTCAGGACGGATGCATGTTCTGCCAGGACGACGCGCCGTGTCTGGCGCAGGAGGATGGCGTCCTCCGTCTCGCCGTCGTCTCGTTCCAGAGCCTGTGTGTGCTGCTCGACTTCATCTGCATGACCGTGGTGTACCGCTTCCGCCGCAGCAAGGTACAGGAGCGACACGCAATCACTTACCGTGAGAAGTAAAACCTGTGTAAGGACTTCATTACCAATGAGCACAGAGACACATTCGTTTATGCACTTTATATGCACGTTCTCTCTCTCTCTGTCTGTTCCAGAGAATCAAAGCTTCTGGTTTTATACTTCTTGAGGCCATCCTGTCAGGTGCCGTGCTCCTCTACCTTCCCGTAAGTCCAAACTTTTACACACAATGTACTGATTCAGTGCCGGCGCCGTATTAAAAAATAACCGCCATGACACCTCAGTGGCCTCGTTTAGTAACAGCAACATTATTACCTGCATCTGACTCCAAAACACAAGATAATCTCTGTGCTGGTGCTTGTTGTGTGGAAATACAGAATGTCAGATTTTCAGAAGCCTGGTCTTACTCGCGTGTTATGTAACGGCTTTCTTTTTCTCTCCTCAGTCGTTAAAATGCACCACAGCGTTCTGCTGCTCCTCTCTCTCCGCGGAGGAGCTTTAACCCTCTCCATCTGTCCCCACCGAACACAGAGACGGAGAAGGACAGAACAGTCCTCGTTAGACATTCACATGTCCTGATTCTTCTGAGTGACAGGTGTCTGTGGGCGGAAAAGAGTGGCAGGATTTAAGCTCAATTCAATCGCATATACGCGTCGGCGCTAGTGTTTGCGTTTTCTTTTAGCTTAATGTAGATCTTAGCATAAAATATTAGCTTTAATTACATACTATATATACAGTATATTAGTCTGGCTAAATAGTTAGATTATTGAGTGTCTGCCAAACTTACTCGCGATATAATCCAAGCTAGCTAACATTTGGTAAACTATTATATTCTGCGATTAAAACAAGCACTCTAGATCTTATATATATATATATATATATATATATATATATTATACACTCTTATGTTATTACAGTGATGTCATATATGCACTAGTTTGCCATTGGCTGATCGAGTCTAACAAGCCCCGCCCATTTTGATCCAGGATATGTTTGGAAATTCCTCACACTTCCGTTCCCAGTAAAACCTTAGTAAAGCACTAAACATGACGGTTTACAGAAAGACTAGCATGGCAGTGATGAACCGGCCACTTTAATAGGAACATTAACTGAATTAGCTTATTATCACAGAACATAATGGCTTCGTAAAGTCAATCAGCTTCTAGGTCAGGACTCAGAGACACTAGGAAATGCACATAATCAAGAATATGCTCAGCTGTGTGTGTGTGTGTGTGTGTGTGTGTGTGTGTGTGTGTGTGTGTGTGAGGGATTTACATGAAGCTCCTGTACTCCACTGTGGATTTTCCACATGCATTTTTAACCCGTCCATCAAGCTGTAACGCAGTGTGTTTAAAAATAAATCCTCTGAATAATTAACCTAGTGAGGGGGAAAAAGAGGGATCGACCTCAACGGCTCGCACAACTTATAGTGAGAGGTGAGCGGTTAAAGCTAACGCAAACGCAAACAGGATTTGCCATAAAATTAGAAACTGCCGCAAAACTTACACTAACACACACTCGGCACTTTTTGCCTTTATGGCAAACATTTTTTATAGCATTTATACTGTTTTTTTTAAACGTTTTACAAGAATACAGTATTTTGTGTAATGAGCACTTGTTTAACAAGGGTTTCTTTTACGAATTTAACATTTTCTTTCGTTTAACTAGCGTACATTCTTTTGTTTAAGTAGCATTCGCAACTATTGTACAGACTTTGTTTAACTAGTGTATATATATATATATTTATTTATTTAACTAGCATATATTCTTTTGTTAACTAGGATATGTTGTTTTGGTTGATATTTTTTTGTATAACCAGGATGTCTTGTTTCAATAGCTAGCATGTTTTTTGTTTAATTAGCACGTTCTGTTTGGTATAACTAGCCCTTTGGTTTCATTCGAACGCCACGGCTAGTCCGATGAGATAGAACACGCGGTTTTATTGTACCGTGTTGTGTGAAATCAGCCGCTCGATAAAAATGAAGGGTTTGCGTAACACTGGGGAGTTCTGATTTCTCTCGTCATTATCGTTTGCGACTCTGAGCGTAAAGAGAGTGGAACGGCCGCGCCGCTTTCTCAGATAATTGGCTTTTTGTTTTTGCCAGTAGTGGAAGAGTGATCGTTCTGAACGCAGTATCCTGCAGGTTGCACATTCAGACAGCGGGACGCGGATTAGACAGATGTTTCTGCGCCACAGATGTGTCTGTAACCAGCTTCCATGCTATAGAAGATTTTCCTTAAGTTAAAAGGAGGTTAAAAAAAAATACTGGAAGCAGCACAAAATGTTACTCGGTGTCTTTTAGGAAACGTCAGTAAGTCCCGTTTCAATCAGTCATTTAGGAAATTACTAGCGTACAATCATTCTGTTACAGACCTGTACTAGCATGCAGTGTTTTACATTAGCTTTACTAGCATACAGTCTTGTGCTTAAGAATGTGCTTTCTTACTAGCACAGTTTTTGCTTTATTAGCATAAAGACGTGCCCTTTACGAGCTGATTCTTTGCTCTACTAGCCAGCATTTGTTTAACCTGCTAGTATAAATAATACAGACGTCAGCTGTGTTTCGCTTTAGTGTTTGCCTTTATTAGCATATCAGCGTAAACTTAGCTAGTACAACCCTATTGCTGAATTAGCCATGGGTGTTTATTTGTTCGAATACAAAATACACACTTTACCCGTACTAGCACTGCGTAACTTTAGCTGTACGTGCGTACAGTATTATTCCTTACTAGGATACAATGTTTTGTTTGAAAAGTGCAGTTTTTCTTTACGTAACTAGCACGATCCTTTTGCTCTATTACCCAACAGTATTAATTTATTAGCATATAAAATAAACTCTTTACCTGAACTAGCATTAAAAGCATTTTCCTTTACTGTTATTGAATATATTAGCTTTTTTTTTGCTTAATTAGCATACAGACACTCTTGTTAGCATGAGCTTTTTGCTCCATTAGCCAGTCACATATATCATACAGACTTTAACTGTACTAGCAGTGTTAGTTTAGTTTAGTTTAGTTTAGTTAGTATGCTTCCCTATATAGTGTTTTTTTTTTTACTTGCACAGATTTTTTGCTTTATTAGCATTCTGACTGTACTAGCGTGCTTTACTAGCACATAAACAGCTTCATTTGACAGTTTTTGCTGGTTTGAAAGAAAGCTGCACCAGCCAAAATGCTTTCTGGGTAAAGGCGGTGACTCACTCATTTGAATGGCATGTTTCTTATTTTGTTTTGTTTTTTATTATTTACCATATAAGGAGACACCTACATGGTCAAAAAAGCAAATTGGCACAGTGGGTATGAGCTTCTCGCTGTTCTGGCGAACAGCAGGAGCAGGCGGGTGAACACGCCACATTATGTTCATGAATTGTTTTTCCTCAGGTGATGATACTTTACTTCCAACCGAACGTACTGCACTGCATTCTCCTGAGATGGGTTCGGCTCCTGGGCTTCGCTACGGTGTACGGAACCGTGATCCTCAAGCTGTTCCGGTACGTAATGTTCCCCCAGTATTTACAGTCCCACAATCGCGCTCCGTGTTGGGGGCGTGGCCTGTGTGCAAGGTGTGCTTCGGTGTTTCGCTTTCCTAGCTCAGTTTTTGCTTTATTGGCATACGTATGCAAACTAGCATGATCCTTTTGTCGCTTTTTTGGTGCACTGATTAAGCGCCTCAGCTGTTCAAAACTTTTAATTGGAAAATCCAAGTTGCCCGAAGTCAGGAAACCGTTTGATCACCATGGTCCACCATTTTCCTCCTGTCCAGGGTGTTGAAGGTGTTCCTGTCGCGTACGGCCCAGCGGATCCCCTACATGACCAGCTGCCGCGTTCTGCGTTTGCTGGGTGCCATATTGCTTGTAGTGCTCTGGTTCCTGGTGGCCTGGACCTCGGCTGTGTGCCAGAGCAGTGACACCCATCATGGCCTCGTCGAAGAGGGCGTGACTCTAGAGGGTCTGCAGTTCAGCATGTGCAAGCTCGACCGCTGGGACTACATGATGGCGGTCGGTAGGTTCTCTTTATTCAAATATGCTAATTTTAAGTTAGCGATCATATTTTCTGGACTAGAAATTAAAGTTCTGGTCGCACAAGGCGTTTGTCCTATTTATGGAATGTGTCCAAATACGGAAGGAATACTTATAACTGTGATTTCTTCCTATTCTATCAAAAAGACATGTCCATGAACGTGTTTAGAAGACATCAGATAGAAAAATAACTCTTGGATGAAAGGAGCTTCGGGTCAGTACGTGTAGCTTAAACAATTAGCCTAATCTGCTAACAAAGCTAACGTGAAGCATGTAAATCAAACAACCGATGTTCACACTGATTAGTGCGTTATCTAATTTTTGTTTTGGAATACATTTTAATCAAAAGTAAAATGGTGGGCACGCCCATTAGTGACAACAGTAGCACTCTCTACACGCCCACAAGAGACAGACTACCGTTGAGGCAAGCGACTTGTCACTGCTACAGTAAGCAGAGGGAAAGGGACAGGTCCAAAAGGCAGCGAAACACCAGATTTTGATTTCAGGCGCACTTTAAACGCAAACACTGTTTAGTTCAGTTGAGGACAGCAAACCATGTTCTCTCTTCATGGAAGAGAAAAAAGAAAATATCAAAAGAAGACTCCAAACTCTCTAGGCTTACGGAGTCAGCGCTGACAGCAAAGGCGTGGGATTTATAATCTAATCCTTCTGGGGTAGAGGGGGAGAGTCGGCGAGGCGTGTAAGATGTAGAATGTCAGGAGATAAAGCGTTGTATCTCCTGACGGAAGCACAGCTGCAAATCAGCGTGAAGAACCAGCAAATTGAACATGCGGTTCCCTCAAATAGGTCCGGTGCTAGAGCTGGGAGAGCAAAAAGGGTTTAACTGAGACGGGAGACTCATGCTCATGGTATGAGACCAACCATCCTGCCTTTTTAGTTCCACTGGATATAGGCTTTAAAGGTGTAATAGTTTTACATTTCCCTGCATACTGTAGTAACCTGGAAAGGGTATTATGTGGCTGTTTGGAAAGCTGTGTTCCATACGTGTTGTTGTTCTACTGAGAGAATTTAAGCTCTAGGACCGAAGAAAATCCAAAATTATCTTAAAAAATGACGTTAAAGCCATAAAGAGGTACTGAATCACAGTTTGCTGATCAGTTCATCGTTTCACTTCAGACGGTAGGCAATCCCGTACGTCACTAATGTAGTGAATGATAAGTGACAGTGTCCTGTGTCGTGCTTCTCCTCTGCCTCTCTGTAGCTGAGCTTCTCTTCCTGCTGTGGGGGGTCTACCTGTGCTACGCCGTTCGCACCGTACCCTCCGCCTTTCATGAGCCACGCTACATGGCAGTCGCCGTCTATAACGAACTCCTCATCTCGGCCATATTTCACGTCATTAGGTGAGTTTGTGTGCGTAGCACGTTAGCAGTTCACAGAAAAACCCTCATGAAAGCGAACCTCGAAATATCTTACGGTAAGATTGGGATGAATATGAGATAAGTACATTAAAACTGTAATAATTTCTCTGCTCGTTAATAGGCTCTAAATATGTCCATAAGAAGACGTGGCTTCTGAGTGAAAAGAAAGCCGTGGCTTTATTTCCTTTCACCAAATGAGCCCAGAATTGATTTTGCATACACAAGGTTATTAATAGCTTTTGATTCTTCAGTAGCTCCCATCAGAAATGAGTAATGACAGGAACAAGGGCCTTAATATCCGAAATGAAATGAGAACGCTGCGTCTGTAGGCGACTGCACATGAAGCGCCACGTTAGTCCTACATCAGCAGAAGTTTGCCACAACTTGATCTGCGCAAGATGAAGGGGACTTCCATCAGCTAAATCACAAGCGCTAGCACGGATGAGCGAGTTAAAATATGCCTCCTCCAGACAGCTTGTGTATCAATCTGCCAAGGCTGAAAATAAACCTGTGGTCTTGCTGCAAATCTGAATCTTCCAGTTTTGATAGAAAATGGTGTCTGTTCAGCTTGGGCTGTCAAGAGACAAGCTTTCAAACCAATCTCAAAGGACACACACTTCTCCATCTACAGGCTCTCTGGTGTTCCAATTCAGTTGGAAGTAAGCAGCCTTTCCTTACTAGAGGCAGACAAATAAGTTGCCAGCCATGTTCTTCAAAGACACATGGACCGAGAACAATTGCTTCTCGTGGTGTGAATTGTTTTTTGGCAGCCTTCGCAGCATGACTGCAGGCCCTGCTGGTGCTCGGTGATAAGCTTAGTGTTTGCCTGCTTTCAACTCAAAAACAGCCTCTGAATGACTAACGCACTAATGAGGCAGAATCTCATTATTCAGGGCCGTAGCAGACAGGCAGCCTCCTCCGTGGCACCTTGGCCAGCATTTCGATCCTGCTGAGTCGAGGTCCTCAAAGAGCCATCGTTTTCTGGGACTTCGCTTTCTTTGTAGCCTCCTTTAATTAATTGTTCATAAACACCATATTATATTAGTGGTATCGGATTAGCAAATGACTCAGTGCTAGGCAGTGTAAGGACCAAAATATTACTTTCATCCATGTCCGAGCAGAATGATACTGAGACACTGATCCGGAATTGGCGCAAGCAGGCAATAAAGAGTGTTGCATTGTGCTCCTTAAAAACTTTGTGCATATTGGTACAATAAGGAGTATTTGGCACGTCTCCCTAATTTAGACTTGGCCAATTTCACCCACAAGTCAACTAGAAGGCAGGGGTTGGCAAGCGGGTGTATAAACTATACATTTATAATTCTGGTATGCATGTTGTGTCTATTGTCGTAATGTTTACCATACCTCAAACTCTTAGAAAAGCTGTGGAATTATTTAGAACAGCAGGTGAGACACCAAATCGGGCCTGGCAAATCTAGATGCATTCCACCCAGTCAGTGAAAGAGTGGGCTAAAATTGACAAAATTCTGCTGATGGAATCTTTACCTGACAAGAATGGTGCCGTTATTAAGGCGATGAAACACATAACCAAGTATTAGGTAAAAAAGAAACTAACTTCCCTAATCATTCGGCCTTCTCTACAGGTTCACGCTGGCTCCTGGACTCCACCCAGACTGGATGTTGATGTTATGTTTTGTTCATACACACTTGACGGTGACGGTGACTCTGGGATTACTGCTCATCCCAAAGGTGTTTCCTTTGTACACCTTACACTTTTCCCCCCGCTAATATTTGCAATTTCTACGTTGAGATGTTTAAATGAAACCTTGCTTCTTTTGCCGCAGTTTGTGTTCACTGGCACCCACAGGCAGGACGACATCGCCACCGAGGCCTACGAGGACGAGCTGGACATGGGCCGATCCGGCTCCTACTTGAACAGCAGCATAACATCTGCCTGGAGTGAGCACAGTTTGGACCCTGAAGACATAAGAGTGAGCTTCCTTTGATCTTTATTATTCATTTAATGTATTGCAATTACAAGGAAAACACCTCTTCATGATGCTTGTTTGGTCCTTAGATAGTTCCGATTAACGGTTTACTCAGAATAGGAAAACATTAGTGTAAATTGGAATGAAATTGGAGATGATTGCGGCCAATTAATTGGCTTTGTAAATCATGTCCAATGTGCCATGGACTTGCTTTGCCCCTTAACTATTTTTGTTGATCTTAAAGCTATGGACACCGCATTTTCCAACAGACATTTAATTCATCCAGTTTGATAGTATCACGATAGTTGGAATCTACTGTTGCTTCCCAATAAATGATGCAAATCTTTGCACTCAAACATAACCAATGTTGAAGCAGGGCTAAAGCCGGATACACTATTGCTTTGTATTGCGTTATTAATTGCCTGGTTTATTTTCTGCTTAGGAGGAGCTAAAGAAGCTCTATGGCCAGCTAGAGATCTATAAACGAAAGAAGATGATGACGAATAACCCTCATCTCCAGAAAAAACGCAACTCCAAAAAAGGCATTGGACGTTCGCTTATGCGGCGCATCACAGAAATACCGGAGACCGTGAGCCGTCAGTACAGTCGGGAAGACAGGGATGGAAGCGAACACGGCAGCAATCGCAGTACCCTACGTAAAAACCCGTTCGAATCTTCCCATGGTGGAAAATCCAGAGAGGACTCTCTGAAGATTAAGGTATTCTCCTTGAAAAGGTCCCATAGCTATGACCATACACACGACCAGGCGGGGAACACGAATGGTGTTCCGGCTGATAAAATGGAGAACTCTACAAATGAGTTGTCTCTCCTGGACACCTTAATGGGGAGAAGGTCTGCAAAGAAAAATCTGGAGGGACCAAAGGTCAAACCTGCAGAATCTGCAGAGTCAGTGCCACTTGTGTGCAAGTCCATCAGCGCACACAACCTTGCAGCAGACAAGAAGCCTATGCATCTTCGGTCCTCAATGATACAGAAGTCTCTGAGCGTCATAGCCAGCGCTAGAGAGAGAACCCTGGGGCTCGCAGGGAAGACCCATAGTGTTGAGGATGCAAGTAAGAAAGGCCTCAGGGCCAGAGATACCAGGATGCTTTCAGAAGTCGACGAATCTCCTGAATGCTTCCCGAAGATGATCATCAGCCAATCTGTTGAGTACAACAAGACCCCAAGCAAAATGGGCATCATGAAGCAACAAGTGAGCGGAAGTCAACCTTCAATTTGCTCTGAACCAGGGAGAAGCAAAGACCTTTATGACCTTTCAGAGGTCTGCCCCTGGGAAATGGAAGATCTGCCCTCTCTGTCAGAGGGAAAATCTCAAAAGCATGTTTCCATTGCCCCAAGTGAGACTACCACAATTCACGAGAGCAGCTGTAAAAGTGTAAAGTCTCAACACAAACAAAGGATGGTGGTTCCATCTCCATCAAACCGTCGCCGCTCCAAAGATAAGGGTGGTAACAGAGAGGAAGGGGGCGACAAGAATGATGGGAGGAAGCCCAAAACACCACTTAACCTGACAGCCTACAAAGCAGAGGTCTGCCCCTGGGAATATGAGGATCCGTCTTCCAAAAGTGTTGAGACCCTTGACAGGACTAGCCACAAGAAAAGCGTCACTCCGACAGATGGCAAGCCCAAGATCATCCTATCGGACATTTCCAAATCCACTGGAAGCCTTCTGCAGCCTCCAGCCCTCATGGTGGACATTTGTCCATGGGACTATGACCAACCACCGTCTCCTAACCAGGACAAGACCTCAAGCCCCACACATCATTCCAAGAGAAGAGACTCTAATTCAAAAAGGAAAGGTTCTTGCTCATCAAAAGTGAAGGGGAAGGATAAAGATGATGATAGCCAAAGAACCAAAAGCAGGGAGAGGAGAAGCTCTTCCAGTAAACCTTGTGAGAAACGGCGTGTCAGCCAGACATCAGAGAGTGGCCAGGTTACCGTGACAACATATGGTAGAAGGAGAAGTTCGACAAAAGAGGCTGGAATCACCGATAGTAAACATACTGAAGTATGCCCTTGGGAAACAGAGTGTATGCCAAGTGTCACCACAAAAGATGGGGATATCCACACAACATCTCAAACAGCTGCACCAGCATCTAGTAAAGTCGACGTGGCTCAGGTTTGCCCATGGGATTTCGACGACAAGAAGTTAGGGAACCATGCATGACACTTCTACACACTTACCAATGAATGTTAAGCTCTCCAGATTCCAGATTTCTGAAATGAAGGATGGTGATGTGAGAATTGCCTTATGTTCACTCGTCTCGTTACAGTTTCCAAAAGCTGTATTTCAAAATCTGACCCTAACTATCTGCCTAAATCCTGAAGATTAACTTCTCAAGATTCATTTCCACTAACCTACTCCCATTTTGTTTACAGGAACCAATTTGCCCGGTGTAAATGACTCGAGAAAATGTTGGAACATCCTTCTTACCCTTGTTGCAATATAGTGATTTTGAACCCACTTTTAAAAGAGTGCTCTCACATATGCGGTGTTTAGTCAGTTTGAACGGAACCCTGCTGTGTTCTCATCTTCGAGGAGAACACACTCAGGCAATCACGCTCGGGCCTGAAAGCGTCGCAGCGAAGAGGTCTCGGTATCGTGAATTCTGGTAAAAAGAAACAGCGATTAGACGACCCGAATAAACAAAAAGAGAAAATAAACACAAAAATATATAGAGAAAATACACAAAATGTTCATTGTTCTCCATGCTTGGGATATTTTTGCGATTTCTTTACATTATTCCCTAGCCATATTTCTGGGCACTGAATGAAAGTGGGGTTTTTTTTTCAGCACTACGTGCATCTCAGCCAACACTGTTGGCACACTAAAGTATCAGATTTCACTCTGATTCATAATTGACAAGAAGTCGAAGTGTGAAAGCATCCAGAGAACTGCTTAAAATTTCAAATGCAAATGAAACAAAAGCACAAATTGTACTTTGTCGTATCACATAGTGTTGTTTAAACGCTAAACAACCCCGAACTCTGATGTCAGGATCATCTAAAGATCTATTTTTAGATGAATGATCAATGTATACATTTTTTAAACAAGGAAAGGCAAATATTTGACCAATTCAGTGCACAACACATGTTTTGATCTAGTTAATCTAATTAATATATATAGGCATTTTTAACCAAAGAATACTGAACATCTTTAGCAGATCTTCCCACGGTTAATTTTAAATTATTAGCACAATCAGAACACATGAAAGTCAGAAATGTCTTCAGCAGGAGAGCACAATGTTTTTGGGCGGGGATTGCATGGATGAGCGGCTTGGTTGCGTTATTGTTGATATCTTTTTCCCTTTACTCCCACTTGAATACTGTAGTGTTGTGATTTTGCATCAGTATTCTCTGCTGTAATAACACGTCGTCACTCGAATGGATATTTATCTCTGTATCCTATGAAACGGTGTTCCAGTGGTTTCTGCATGACCATGAATAAACACAGTCCCTGTTTTTATTTGTTGGGTACTTATGAAACACCCTCGATGAAAAAAACGTTTCCCTGAGCAAGCTGTTACATGCAGCCTGCGACGTTTCTATTGTACGTTTTTATCGTGCTTGTCTGTGATGGCATGTACAGAAAGTACCTCCAGCCTGCAATAAACATTTCGTGTTCAGATTTTAATTGTGCGCTGTGAGTCTTTTACTCTCATTTCATTCCAAAGATAATTTCCCTGCCATTACTTGCTTCTCTTCCGTTCTTCATAACTTTAAAGATTAAGTCTGTTTCAATATCAGCAGCTGCTTTCAGTCAGCTTGTAATTAAATTAAAGTATTAAAAAAAACAACAACAAAAAAAAAACATACCATGATATCTACAATATTTCAGAAACGTGTATCGTGGCATAACTCATCACAATATTGTAATTCTATCGTGGAATCACCCAGCTCTTTGCCTGGTTGCTGTTTACAATTGATGAATTTAATAGAATTGTACAACACCGCCCCCTTGTGGCCATACAGAGAGGTTCATGGTGGAAGCACAGTGAGAAAACCACAGTAAAAGCTATTCAATTCAGGCAAATATTGACAACGAGATGTGTAGAAATAGGATTAATAAACGAATATATATTTTACTATAAAGTAATAATGAAAAATATTTGATTTATTTGCCTATATTTTACTTGCTATAAACAAATATATTAGCGATAGCAACAAAAAAAAAAGAGCAATAACAATAAACTGTTATTAAATAATTGATGGTAATAGCAAAATAAATAAACCAATAGATAGATAGATAGACATCACAAGAATGTGCCAGGTTTATTTATTTACACACAGGCTGCTATTTGTAATTAGTAATAGCAATTAATTAGCCATAGTAGCCATAATAGCCATATTAACTAGCCATAGTAATTAAAATCATTGCGCTTTTTCTGTACATTCTTTTTTTATTTCTTTATTATTATTATTATTATTATTACAAAGAGAAAAATGACCAGATTAAAGTCTAACACAATGTCCGCCGTACCTCAGGTGAAGTCGATTAGTCACGACTTCAGATGCGTTTTGCTAGTTTTGTACTTAGCTACGAGGCTAATGTAGCTAATAATTAATTCAAGCTTGCACCCTTCAGTTTAGCATTTAAGTGCTGTTTTTTTTCTTCTTTACAGCTCTTTAGTGTGTAACATAAATGCTACACGAGAATGACTGTAACTTGGCGTCGTCTAACTAGCTAGCGTGATAATTAGCTAACGGCTAATTGATGCTAGGTCAGCTGTTACGTGCCGCTATAGCCTATTTGAAACGCAGAAAATAAATATTGTAACTGTTCTTTGACCTATGCAGAGTTTCGTAATGTTTTATTCACGCTAAAAAGAACTCCATCCAACAGTTTTTGTTGATTTAAAATGAAACCGCCTCGATCTGGAAAAATTCTTGGCACGTGTCGCTTGTTAACGAGTCGGCTCTTTGAACCGGATCAACATAAAGAGCCGACTCACATATTTGAATCTTTTCGGGGGTTTTTGGGTGTATAGGTGTAAATGTAAATTAGATTCATCTTCTTTAGCCGTGTTTATTTATTATTAATGGAAATTTCTTTTCAATATCTGAAGCGTTAGTTTGCACGAACGATGAAAGGCAAAGCGATTATCAGGAAAAATGGAAAGAAATCTTCCTAAATACACAACACAATTACAATGCAAGGATGTGTATAGTTGAATCAGTAGCAAGGTATTTCATTCAGTTTTTTTTACAAAATGCAATTTCAAATAATTTTATATCGGTAGGTAGAAGGTAAAGTAAGATTTCAGTCAACAATTTCAGCCATAGTTATGGCAAAGAACAACAATCAATGGTCAAATTGTCCGGTTTAGGAAGACAAACAAACGGGGAAAATAAAGAGCCGTTTGGGAGATGAATCGACTCATTAGTGAGTCGAGTCAAATAATTTGATTCACAGAAATGAGCTGGAACGTCACTATGCTGCATCCTACAAGAGCTTATAAAGTAACGGAACAACCCTGATAATAACATCAAACAATGCTCTACAAATAGTATTCAGATCATTTAGAAGCGAATAAAAGGCGCACACATTTTTGTCAAAACAAATTTATTAGTTCTTTCCAAACTTTTTTCCACCCATGCTAGCTGCAGTAGCCAATTCCCAAGATCGCTGGCGGACTGACACGGCTCCTTTTTCATACAGGATCCCCCCAAACATCTCGACACGCTCTGAAAACATTCCCACCGAGTGAAGAAAAGCAGCACCTTACGTTCCCTACGGGGTGACGAGAAGCCGGCCGAGACGCTCGCGCACCCTCGGTAGGCCGTAAAGGCTTTCCACATTCCTTCAGAAAGTTCTCCATTGCTGGAAAGTTCTCTTGAATGAACACAGACACACCGGTGTAATAAAACTATATTTATAAATAAAAGCAACAACTCTGCTCTACAATTTACCCCACAAAATCTCCCGACACACGAGCGCTCAAACTGCACTCTCGCATTGAAGAAAACTCTACAAACGTTCCAAAACACACTACAACCAGGCCCGATCAGGAGTAGGCATGTGCTGATATTCATCACGGTAATTTCGTTTATGTTGTTGTCTAGGTCATAATTATATAAGTGATAAAATAATACCGATCTGTACTTGCTTCCAAAAATGAAGGAAAAACAAAGGAAGTGAAACACTCTTCAGTGGGACAGTTTAAAAAAACAAAAACGGTCTTACATCCAATAATTTTCTCTAATTTGAATGGAAATGTAAGATGCACACAGTTTACCTTCTAAATTTCAAGGCTAATGTAGCTAGCAGTTTAACGGCGCTTATAGCTACCAGTTTAGCATAGTGCAGATTGGGGGTGTGGCCTAAAGTCTGACGTGATTTGGAGTTTTACTATTAATATATTCTGCTATTTTATGAAGTTGCTTACACACACATGTACTTATGTTCCAGATGCACAGAATTAGTGCAGGATTTACATGAGTTCTGGATGAAAGATCAGTCTCTCCAACTGATCCATACTGAATAAACTTGATTAATAATCGGCACATGCCTAATTAGAGGACATTTATTTAACCCTCGCACCCAATTCCCAGGAAATTGCTGACACGAGCACTGCGTTTCCTTCATCGCTCATCTGGTTTAAAAAAATCTCAGCTCTAAATCTAATTAAAAATGAACAAAACACTTTAAAGGTCTGTTTTATTCCTTTACTGAGAGTTAAAATTAATTTTAAAAAACACACTACCTATGAGGCATGATATCATGATATTTTTTTTTCTTTAAAAAAAAAACCCCCCCTGCTCTGTTTGCCCAGAACATTCCCGTTCACGTGGACTGAAATTTCTCCAAACACACAAAGACGCTGCGTATTTAAGCCCTCGGACAAGACACAGAGTGACAGCATTTAGATATCTCAGCATCGTGATATATTGTATGAGCAATTATTAGCACGTGACTACTACCTATATTTAAAAAAAAAAAAGAAGAAAAACAAACAGAGATGGGTTTGTATTCTACTGTTACTTCCTCTGATTTGGAGCCTAATTTTAATTTAAATAATGATCCTAGCTTGCGTGTTTCAGGGCTACGTGTTACAGTTTGTACTCTACTGTTATTTTAAATGCAATTCATCAAGAAAAAAAACAAAGAAAGAAAGAAAGAAAGAAAGCATGGTCTTAATTAATGTCGTTCACAAGCCGGGCGTGGTCACATGATGTCGACGAACAGCTCTCCGTTGGCGGTGAGGCAGGAGCGGCGCGAGCCCGAGAGTTCAGAGGGCACGTGGGCGAGGTGACGTGGCCCGGACACGCCGCTGTAGGAGTGAGAGTGAGAGTGAGAGCGTGAGCTGCGGATGCTGCCCTCGCTCGGCGCTCGCTCTCGACGCAAGTCGAACTCCGGGGCGTCGGTCACGTCGTTCATCCCCGACGTCGTCTTTCCTTCCGTTCTGTTCCAGCTGCAGTTCGAACCGCTGCTTCCTGAATGGGGACAGAACACACACCGGGTCAGGGTTTAAGATAAGCATGTGGTCAAGGCGTTCATACTGGAAACATCCTGAGCACTTGGAACCTTCCATTTCATTATATTCCACACACACATACATAGAGCATTTAGATCAGAACCCAAGTGCGTTCTCCGCTCACGTGAGAACACGCTCATCCGTGCCTGACAGCGTATGAGCGGGCCCAGTCCGAGTGAACTATAGTGAGAAAGCGATTCGACTCGGAGTCGACTCACTCCAGGAAGTGAATCAAATCATTTTTTGTCAAAACGACTCTGCATCACTTTTAACAACGGAGGCCAACAGTTTTGCTGCGTTTCACATTTGTATTCTTTTTTTAAACAATCCTATAAGAATGCGTTATTTTTTTCTGGAAGCAGTGTCCGTTTAACTGCCCCTTCTCCGAAAACTGGATACAACGGTAGATTATATATTTTTACAATTTTTGATGACAACACTGACAGCGAAACAGATGCCGAGTTGTTTTCATTATCAAAAATGAATTGATGAAAAGGAATTGGCCGGGGGATTATTCAGCAAGGCGCGAGAGGACGTGGCGATGACGTTACCCTCGCTGTGATGACTCCCGGCGCTCCCGCCGCCCGGCTCGGCGTGATGGTGAGAGGCGTCGTGCAGCGAGAGCGGGTACTGATACGGGAAACAGGGCCACGGCGCCTCGGCCGGGTGCAGCAGAGGAGCGAGCGTGTCCTGATCAGACGCTCCGCTCGAACCGTCCTGCTCCTGCAGGGACAAGTGTGCCATATCTACAACCACAGAGAGCAGAGGAATGGCGTCACAATCGCACCGTCGCGTACACGTACACATACCACACACGAGAGCCATGAGTCATGTGACCACAGCTATCAACAACTGATCTACGTTTTCGATATAACTAAACACGTCTAAAGTAAGTATAAACACATTTCCTCATTTTTTTGGTCTAAACCACCACCGTGATTTTCACGGACTGAGCGTGCCGAGACTCACTGCCGGATAAATCCCCGAACACGTAGTAGCACTGCTCCGAGAAGGTGATCTTGTTGACGGTGTGGCGGATGAATCCGGCCTTCAGAAGGTTACTGGCGTATTTCCGAGCTTCCCTTCTGTCTGCAAAACCCTCAACGTGATGGAAGAGCCAGTCGACCACATCTGAACCTGAAACACACACACATTCAGAACAGAGATCCAAAATAACCCCGGGCTTCAGGCGCACACACACACACACACACACACACACACACACACACACGGTAAATGTACCTATGAAGGCATTGGCTATAGTGATCTTCAGCCACATCCTGTCTCGAACCTCCAACCCTGAGTCAGGACAGGCCATCGCCTTGGCAACAGTTGCCATGTCACTATGGACTGACAGGTGGTAGTCATCAAACCCTGAGCAGAGGAAAAATAAAGACTGAAAAAATGAAAGTCTGAATTGAAACACCGTCCAACGAAAGCAAGAAAAGCAAAACTTTGAATATTTATTCAGCGGGAACATTTTCCCTTCTGCATGAAAATACGGAGCTGTGTGAAACCCAACACATTCCACACTTCTGCAACACACTCAGCTCTAACTCAACACCAGCGCACTTTCTCTACAGCTCAATCTCAACCGTAACTAACTCGGCTCTAACGCAACACTGGCTTATAGACGCTAATCGTGGAACGAAGTGTCGGTTTATGCGGTGGGGAATAAAGCACTGTGTGAGGTGCTGTTACAGTAATCAGTGACAGTGGGTTGGTGTGATGAAGCAGAATCTCTGGTACCAATCAACGATTATTTGCCTAGAACAGCACATCCTGAAGTGTTTTATTCCTCTTACACCACAGCTATAAACAGGCGTTCCTTCCTAAAATTCAGCTCGCCTACAATTGTCTGGAAATTGTCTCTATAATGCTGTTTCTGCGCCCCCTGGTGGTGGCCTCGTGTTTTGTCGCTGATTATTGAGTGAATTTAGTTTGTCGTCGTCTCTTACGCTCAGTCTCGGGGATGGAGCTGGAGATGGAGGAGCTGGTGGAGGTCACCGTGCTCATGGAGGGGCTCATGCCGTAGGGGGGGTAGATCCCCGTCATGGCCGCCGTGTGAGACACCCAGGCCGCAGGGTCGATCGGACGAATCGGCTCACCTGGGGAGAAAAATAAAGAAAGATTATGTCATGAGGGCACGAGGTGCACCCAAAAAGATTCATCTACACTCGACTCTATAAATATGCAAGATATTTTGCAGTTCCTCTTCAGTTCTAGCGTTAGTTTACGTACACCGTGAGAGCCGGTCTTGTGCCCGTATCCGTGGAAACCTTCATGAAACTTTAACAGCGCCACCTGTAGTACTGGTGCACTCACGGAGAACATGCTAGCTTGTAAAGGCGCCTTCACTTTTGCACCGACCTCTCAGAAGTTGTCTCAGGTATGCGCATTTAAACAGTGGGTAATGCAAGTGTGTATACGTGGGTGTACTGTGGAAGAATGTCCTGATGACTGTGTGTGGGTGCGCGAGAGAATATAAACACTCACTCCTGGGAGTGAAGCAGTTGTTAGGGTTTGGATCCCAGCACTTGGCCACGGTCAGAGAGACAGGTCTGCAAACACACACACACACACACACACACACACACACGTTTCACATCTCGCCAACAAAATGTTAGAAAACCCAAATTTCCCATGGGCTCTCACACACTCACACACTCACCCGGGTTTATGCACGATGTCCCTCAGCACTCGCACTGCATCGTCGTTGCACATGTTCTCAAAGTTTATATCGTTCACCTGCCAAAGCAAAAAAGTCATGATGCGACGTTTAAAGCTCAAAGCCCCACCCACCACCACACCTCACAGGCAAGCCTAAGCTCCACCCCTCACCTGCAGCAGCATGTCACCCGGCTCGATCCGCCCGTCGGCCGCCACGGCTCCGCCCTTCATGATGGAGCCGATGTAGATGCCTCCGTCTCCTCGCTCGTTACTCTGACCCACGATGCTGATGCCCAGGAAGTTATACTTCTCTAAAAGAATCGTACAGAGTCACAGAGTGAGACACCTTTCTTCTGAACGACTGGAGCATCACTGCAGTCCTGCTCTTTGGGTTGCTAATAAATCTAAAATAAAATGATGAATGCCAGAATTACGAAATGTGATGAATCTAAACGGGCTAAATCAAATTCTGTTAAAGGAGCCACCTTTAAACTTTACAGACCGCACCTTTAATTAAGCCACTCCCTTTATGCGAAGCTGCTACGAGTCCAACAATGCTGCAAAGACTCCACGATGTGATCTCATAAGGCAAGGACAAAAAGCCTAGCAATTAGCATGGAGTTTAAAAATAAATCTTTGAAAGTATGATGTTTAAAATGCTTCCAGAAGTGTAACAATTAAATACCTTAAACTTTTAAAAGGTTTTTTGAAAACGTATAAAGGTCTAGCTTCAGGCTTCTTTTGTTAAAAAAATAATAATAATTTCTGGCCCAGAAATTAGCTCCACCCCTCACCTGCTCAGCACTGCCCCTTTTCCTTTAAAGGTAAATCACCTGACATTATGCATACATGTTTAACAGTGAGTGTGGGGTGTGTTTGGGAAGGGGCGGGGTGTGTTTGGGAAGGGGAGGGGCATAGGCTGTGATCAGAAGTGAAAGGCGTCAGGATTACAGTTACCAGGTGAGACTCACCCATGTTTAAGGTGACGGTGATGATGTTCAGGGACATGGTGGAGTCAGTGATGCTGCTGAAAGACGACGACTAAACAGAGACAGACAGAAGTAAGGCAGATCATTTAGTTTTTCCCCCTTTTTTTTTTTACGTATACACACTCGTGAATAACTTCCTCCTCAGTCTCACCCTCTCCATGTGATGGGGTTTGGGTTTCCGTCTCCGGCGCCGGTGTCGCCTCATCATGCGCGATGAGCCGCTCTGTTCAGTCGCGCTGCTGAAACTGCGAGACAAAATCAACACGACGTCATTTCTACAGAGAATAAAACTGACCTACACGCAGGAGTGCGAGTTCTCAGGTGCCAAAACTTTAACTGTGCAACAAATCATGGACTTACACTGTTACACATTGAAGCCCAGGAAGTAAAGCACAAAGTAAAGCAGTAAAACAGGAAGGGCAGGCAAAAGGTGAAGCAGGAAGTGAAGCATAAAAGCAGGATGTAAAATACAAAATAAAACAGCAAAGCAGGAAGTAAAGCAAGAGGTGAAGCAGCACAGAACCATGTGAAGCAGGACGTTAAGCATAAACTGAAGGAGGAAGTGAATTAGTTGAGCAGGAAGTGGACTAAAATAAAAGAGTAAAGCAGGATGCAAACCAGGAGGTGTAACAGTAAAGCATCATGTGAAGCAGGAATTGAAGAAGGAAGTGAAGTAGGAAGTAAGGCATAAAGTGAAGGAGGAAATGAATTAGTAAAGCAGGACGTGAAGCAAGAAGCCAAGCAGGACGTGAAGCAGGACGTGAAGCAGGACGTGAAGCAGGACGTGAAGCTGCTCACCGGCTGGTGGATCCGTCGTCGTCAGAGTCGAAGCAGCTGCTGGACTCCAGCTCACTGCTCATGAGGGAAGAGCGACTGTCACAGTCGTAGCCTCCGAGCTCCATCCCCCTGCCCACACGCGAGTAACCGTTCATCCTCGCACCTGCAGGGGGCGGCAACACGCAGAAACATTCATCAACAACCACCAGTTTATTACCGATTTCACTGGCCGAGTCTGCATTTCTGAATCTCTATAAAAAACATCAGATGCACTGAACTCGAACACATTACTGATTATTTCACATGCGCAGGAGTCAGCCAATCAGAAGAGGAGTCATTTACATACATCAGTCAAAGGCACAGTAACTACAGTAAATATCCTGAAAGAATTATAAAACGCTCACATAAAAAATGTTTTTTCATTACTAGAAAAAACACCACAATTCTACTCACCACAAACTTCACACACACACACACACACACATACACACACACACACACACACACACACACCTCAGAAAAAAACAAACCAGAAAAATGGGTTTTCTTTCCAAATTCCTGACACGTTCCTGTTTAAGAGCGCTCATCAGGAGACGCGGCGCGCTCGCATTCCTCAGTCTCAATCCCACAATGCATCAGTTCTGTTATCTTAACCAGGACTAACTCAATAAATAGGTGGAATGTGAATCTCCTGCTCAAGCTGGCGTGGTTAACGGCCTCACACTCACTCACACACACTCACACACACTCACACACACTCACACACACTCACACACACTCACACACTCACACACACTCACACACACTCACACACACTCACACACACTCACACACACTCACACACACTCACACAC
>JAQMYM010000001.1:23497704-23510727 GCA_030014255.1 Parauchenoglanis ngamensis
ACACACACTCACACACACTCACACACACTCACACACACTCACACACACTCACACACACTCACACACACTCACACACAGGCCAGTTTTGTTTATTTTTATTTTTTAAACAGAAAGTAAAATTGTGCATGTTGGCTTAATTACAAACCCACAGTTGTAATAAAATGTAGACGTGAAAACACTGCAGCTACACAAAAACGTAAATACAGAAAATACACGTTTCTGATTGGTTGGCAGGCCTCTGATGAAACGTAAATGACAGAACTTGGTCACCATGGCAACCAGCATAATGAACAGTTCAGTGTAAAAGATTCAGCGAAACGGTGGATGTTGTCCAAGTCTGCTTTCACTCTTGCTGTTTAGTTTTTACTTTTACGCTTTTTATGCTGATATGGGAAAAAAGAAACCAACAAAAAAAAAAACCCAACCCACTGTAACCATGACAACATGCTTCCCAGTCCTAGCGAGTGGCAGTGTCCTAGATTTGTGCGCTTTTTTAATTACAACACACCTTTTTTTGTTTTTGCTACTCAACATCTCGGGCTACTTTCACATCGCTGCACTAACAAGGCTCGCTTTTCTCCGCCACGCCGTCCTCCGTGTTTTTCTCTCGCTTAACTGAAACCTGCTATCGGACCGCTCAAAAGGTACAAAAGTGCTTGACTGACGTGCCACTCTGATGGAAAAAGTTGGTACCTGAGTGATCGTGCGAGTGTTTCCTGCGTGGCCGGTCTCGTTCCCGCCTGTGCGACACCACCGAATCCGTCTCCGTCTCATCGTCCACGCCGTGTCGGCTGCCTGCAGCTTTAGGACTGAGCGTGTGCAAAAAATAGATAAATAAATAAAAGCTATCGAAGTGCACACCTTTCTCGGATTGGGCTTTTAAAGCTTTAAGGAACAGTTCAGCAAAAAACCAAACTTTCACGAACGCTTCACAATATGCCCCTGAGGCTGACCTTACTACACATCCCATAATCCTGTGCGGCAGCGGTGCAGTGCCGGAAGGAGAAACGTCTGGTGCAGGCAGGTTCTACTGCACGGTTTTCCCCTAGAGTCGTTTACAGCACAGATCTTTAGGGTTAATGTCTTAGCAACATGAGTAAGACTTCAGGACGTGTTCACGGTGTCTCCGTTTTAACGTTAAACACGACGGTTATTTGCTGAATCGCTCCTTTAAGCAGTGTTTGTGTGGCGAGTGTGGAGATACGGACTGAAATGACGGCGGTCTGGAGTCTCCGATGCCCTGCGATCTCTCCCCCGAGGGCGGACGCTCCGACTGACTCTCTGCCACCGAGCATCCGTCCGAGTGTGAGCCGTCAGCAGACACCAGCTGCACAGGGCAGAATCACACACACGCACAGCAGTCCTGTTAGTCCAAACTCAGATGCTAGGTTATGGATGAGACCGAACACACACATGTTGGTTTTACTGTCTTTGTGAGGACCGTCCATTTACATAATGATTAATACAGCTAATTAATGCTGCATCTGTCAGATCCTGAACTCTTCGGAAACAGACTCGTAAAGATGGGCTTTAAACCAAAAACGACAGAGTCAGTAGTTATTTCCGGGGTGCCAATACCTTTGCTTCCAGTAAAACTATTACCAATTCCAAAATTTCCATTTTGGAGGGCGGGGACTTGTGTTAGTAATTGTCTTCATAGTTCTATGATGTATCCGTATTTATAATCTGGAAATGTGAAGCCTTTGATTAAAAGTTTTCTTTCATGTTATGAAGCAGACGCTGTGCAATAGAACAAGGAGAGATTTTCCTAATATAATATCGTGAAGCTTTTCGGCTAATCTGAAGCGTTAGCAGGATCTCTAAAGCTCGTTAGAGAACGTGTAGCGACGAGCTCGAACGCGTTTCTATTCCTGAAGCGTGCCGAGATTTCCACGTCTGGAGGGAATTCCAGCTGGGAACGTCGTCAGCGTGGGGTTTCATTAATCCTCTGCTTCATTATGCAAACACCATGTACACCGAGAGAGAAGTGTGTGCGCGCGTGTGTGTAAATATTAATCCAACTTACTGCAGTCAAACTATTAAATATCACAACTCCAGCATGAGCGCGCAGAACCGCAACGTTAATTAAACTGACTGCGTTTTCTCGAGAACCGCTCGAGACGGACGTGGAATTCGTTACCGTGCTCGGAGTTGGCGATTCAAATTGGCGCTCAGAGATTTTGCGCCACGTAGAAACAAGTTTTGCCCGAGTGGAAAACGTGATTTCTGTTTGTATTGTTTATTTTATTGTTCATTTCTATGAAGGATTGAATCATTATTAGTTCCTAAGGGTTTTTTTTTCCCCTCTTTTATTTCTCTTGTTGAAAATTGAAACGCATTAATGAACCAATAAGAATAATAATAAACGTATAAACTCGACATTACTGATGAATCTTGTACACGGAGCAGTGCGACTCGTGCGAGCCGGGTGCGGAGACGCAGCGTTCAGGAGATCGAGTGGAAACTCTCAGGCGGAAAACAACAAACAAAGGAATTTGTTTTGGCATTTTAACTCTTTCGCTTACATTTCTAGCCGACGTGAACGGAATTAAACGGAAAAACACTGCGCTTCCCAACAGAGACTACTGCGGGACTGCTTTTATTCCGGTCCTAAGCACTGCCGGGGGTTAAAGCCGCTGTCCCCGTGTCCTGGGCTTCCTGTTACGGGGATCGAATTTCTCTCTGAAGCGTGAAAGATGATTTCGATTTCTTGCATTTATTTTTTATTTAAAAAAATAGAGTGATGTGAGAAATGAACTGAATCTGAATGTTAATACCATAAGTCATGGATCCTTTCTGTGTTATCTCTCTCACACACACACACACACACACACACCTCAGCATCATTACTGATCCTCTTTGCATAATGAAGCAGAGAATTAATGTGCACTTCACTGCTGGGGGTTTCCATGCGTGTGTGTGCGCGCGCGTGTGTGCGCGCGCGTGTGTGTGTGTGTGCGCTCACCCAGCACACCACACGGCCATTGTAGCAGGGCAGTCTGGCGTTGTCGTCCGTGATTTCCTCCTTGACCACCCTACAGGAACAAAACAACAGAAAAATAAGAACGTAAATGAGATTACGGTCACATCGGCGCTGCTCTGATGTCAATCACGCCGCCGCCGAGCTCGGCTTTAATCCCGCAAAGAAGGCGGTGTGAATATATTAGAATAAATAATTACGACCAGGTCTGAGATGAAAGCAGAAACGAGCAGTCCTAGCAGTTTTAAAGGCTCTCTCCCCTCAGAGGAGCACCAGCAGGGCTGGGATTTGAACTCACAACCTCCTGGTCACTGGAGCGGAACCTTCATGAACAGTCGCCATCTGCGTTAAAGACTTCTTTCAGTTTTAATGCATAACAAAGGCCTGTGTGCGACATCATATTGACTCCCCTGAGAAACAGGAAACGATAATTTTAAATATGTGACGCGATGTCGATAAGTTTTCACCCATATTTTTGAGAGAATATAATACTCTTATACTCTTTTAAAAACGTATGCATTTTTAAAAGACAACAGTTCCAATAGTTCCTGTAAACTGCTGAGTGCTAAAATTTTTATATTACATATTAAATTAACAAAAAATTCTAAGATAAACTGGGAAAAGATAAACCGTCGACAATCCAAGGCTTAACGCAAAGTGAACAGAAAAACAGACGGATAGACAAATTACAGAATACGTCAATCACACCCGGAAAGGGGGCAAGAACTTTTGAACGGTGTCGGGTTTATTCGTGCTCGTGTGATAATGAAGAATCCGTGAAAGGGAACGCGATAATCGTCCTGTTGGGGCAAACTAACTAAATAAATAAATAAAAATACATATTACATATTAAAAGAGGGGCACAAACATTTGCACCCATGGAAATTCACTCAAAAAAGTTCCCAGGCTTGAATATACGCTGTGGCCACGCCCATTCCCAAACAAGTGCGTATGGGATCTGGGAGCAGGTGTGAATAGAATGGGTCGAGTGCAAAAGTTTGTGCCCCCTTCAGTGGTCTCTGAGTGAGTTTTCACACTTGTCAGTATTCCTGAAGGCGTTTGTGGGCGGGGCTAATAATTGTTTGATTGGTCGGCCATCACCCAGAACTTATTCTGAACCCGTGGCTCGACTGCGCAGTTCCGTATGTCGATGTGTGCACACGGGTTTGTTAGAGCTTTTAAAAAAACATGTTTAAGCTTTTAAACGAGCTGCGTGAGAAGCGAGGATCCGACTGGAACGCATTTCACTGCTGTAAAACTGACAGCTCGTATCGCCAAATTCCACGCTCGGCCCGGACCGGCATTCCTCCGCTAACGCAACACGCACGTGCGCACACACACACACAAACACACACAGGTATGTGATGAAGCAGATCCTATAAAACCCTGCTGGAGAGTCAAAATTTACCACCGAGTTCGGAACACGTATCCATAACTCATTACGTAACAACCTTAAAAGATTTGATGATTTTCTAGTTTTTTTGTCCTAGTAGCTTTGTTTCTGTTAAAAACTGAACTGCTGCCGCTTTCCTCCCCGACAGGGTGATCTCTAACACACAAGCTACAGCAAGTTCCCAAAAACAGCCAAGGGGGCCAATACTTATATCTCAGCAACCATGAGTGTGAAATTTGAGCGCACAACATTGAAATCCCAACCTCACACTCCACAGGAAGGTCACCTGCTGTTTTCTCAAGCTTGTAGTGCACCATGCAGGGGCTTTTATGATGTTAGTGCTGTACACTATGTAGTGAGCACCTTTAGTGAACATAAGGGACTAAAACAAAAACAAAGGGTTTGTTTTTGCGTGAATATGGTTTAAAGAGGGCGGATGTTTACTCGGATCCTTCGCGCCGTCTGTGAAAACGTAACGTTGAGCTCAAAATTTAGATTATAAAATTATCTAAATTTTAGATTTAGAATTTAAATTCTAATTCGTTGCTTTACTTAACATTTCCTTTTAAGCCAAGACAAGCTTAAAACATCAGGTATTTAATAAGAGCTGGTCGATAAAAATCAAATATCACGTCAACATCACAATAAACAATTTTATGTTTGTTCTTTGCTAGTAAAAATTCCGCGCGTTACGTTTGCCGGTAAACCACCAACGACGATCCGTCAGGTTCAGAAACGTTTGGACGGTGCTTATAAAGGTTAGAAAGGAAATACGGAGGAGTTACTTTTTAATGTGATTACAAACAGACGATAACAACGAGACTTACAAACATGCAGCGCTTCACAATCCTACAGCTGATACTGAAACTGTCCGGATCGTTGAATTAGTTCTCTATTAGCTGATGTTAGCATGAACACTGCTGTAACAGCCAGCCACGACAACTCGTTCTCAAACTTTACACACTCGCAGAACAAGCTAGAAGTGAGTTCACCAGCAACACACACATTTAAGAACAAATATATACTGTAACACCTCACAGCACGTGATACTTTTATTTCTTGGAAAACAACAACAAAAGAATCCAACCGTCTGATTGTAACTGAATTCAGATTGTAAACATGATACAGAGTCAACTTTTGGTAGAGAAGTTCTTTATCAGAAGATCGCCGACATGTATCGATACTCGGTATGTCACATGGACGGTGTATCGCTCAAACCCTGCGTGACCGGGGGGCACAGATGGCGTCTGCACTGCGCATGCGCACATCACAAAAGAACGCATTCAACGGACCACACACTCGCTTTCAACTGAACCGAAAAAAAAAGAGAAAAGAGAAAATGCCCAAAGCTCTGTTTCCTAAAGTCAGAAGTCATCAGAATTATTCACCTCCTAACAAAGTGTGACGTCATAAATATTACACATTTTTGTGTAGTCATGCTGAGCAATTCACACACAGCAAAGCAAACACTTCTCCCCCCCCGACTTTGTTTATTAGCCTGTTTTTGCCCCTCACACACGGCTTTAAAAGACTCAGAAGCGATTCGGAGTCGATATTTAGGATTTAAAAATCCCACTTAGGAGAGGAAACATGGAGGTTCAACTCCTGTTTTCAGCATGAAAGCAGCTGAAGACCATAAAAGTCGCACCGCGCTACGAGGCAGAAAGAAAAGTTTCACATCAAAGAGAAAACAAAAGAAGAGCTGAGCAAAATAAATAAGGCCACTCTCACCCAAAGTCGTCGTCCATGGACTTGAAGAAGAACTTGTAGTTGGGTTTTTTGAGGGCATTTTTCAGGTCGGAGAGGGTGACCGAGTCAGCAGGGACGGAGATCTTCACCAGGTAAGGAGTCTCCTGCTCGTCCAGATGGTAGATCACTTTAGTTTCCCCCATGGCAGAGAGCCGGGGAGAGAGAGGACACGGTGGGCATCAGTGCCCCTCCAACACCCGGGGCCGCTTTTCCTTCCCCTCCTGAAAAAACCCCACTTTTCCCGTTCTCTTTCTCTCTCTCTCTCTCTCTTTTCTTTCTTCCTTCCCCGGGAGTTGCCAGGAAACCTTCCAACGCGCAAAGCCGACCTACCCCCGAGTCCCAGTCCTCCTGTGCTCTTCCATCTCTCTCTCTCTCCAATTAATCACAAATACATACCACTTATACCAGTTAAATCATTCGGAAAGCCTGTGTTGGGGTTTTTCTCTCTTTCTCTCTCCTCCCAGCACTAAAAACTCGCCCCTGCTTTTCTATTGCTTTGATTGATCGGAGTGGAGAAGGGTAAAGCCTGACATGCGCCCTCTGTCGGTCAGGGGCGGAACACACGCGCACGCACACACTGCAGTGGGAAATCAGTCTTTATTAGAAACAGTAGCCTATTTGTGAATAAGTACAAGTACATGTCATTTTACGTTTTGATTTCTTTCCAGTCACATTCTAACAATACAGACTCATGGAGCAGCAATTCACTTCAACACCTTTCACTTTTCTACCTCATTGTACTTTATTTCTACAGGTTTGCATTGATATCTTTTATTTTATATTATACAGGATGCCTGAAAGCTCAGGAACCAGTGAGAATAAAAGGTATGTATGTTACACCTAATTTTGTAATAGTTATTCACAGCATGCTCCATGTGCACCCTGAGCTACACATTTTCTCAGCCACTTGAGCAGGTTTTTGTTGCTTTTGGTTCCTGACTTTTCAGACACTTGGTATTGTCTTGCTCTTGATGGCATCTAGTGGCTTTCTCTAATCGACAAGTCATACATTACAATTTTATAAACTTCACAATCACGGATTGCATTATGATTAACATCTAAAGATGAATGAAGAATGAACTGTTCTATATTTTAGAATATAATTTACCATCATATCTGTTGTAACTGTTACATGCAGTAAAGTGAGCAAATAAGAGAAATGAATGTCTGAGTAAACAAATAGCCTCAATAAACAAACACTGCATACATCTATTAATTATTTAAAAAAATCAATCTTGGCTATTCGAAATTCTAAAATTATTAATACAAATATTCATTAGTTCATTAGCCATCGCAAAGCTTTTCTTTAATATTTTACCACAACGGGTCATCACTGACACCGGAAGTAAATACCCTGCCGATAAAACACTTCCGTTTTTACTCATTTGAATTCCGGAGTGAAATGTGGCGCGAGGTTCTACATGGACACATCAAATGCTTTGGCGTTTCTAATATTAAAGCCACGAATAAAAGAAATAGTTCAGAAAAAGCTCGGGGGAAATTCACTTCCGGGATCGGTTTAACGTAATGACGTCACCACGCAGCGCAATACAAAAGCAGATTCATGACTTAAATATTTCAAGTGATCGTTTATATAAATATATTTATATGTTACAATTTAATATACTTAAAACCTCTATTTTAATTTTCAGACAAAAAAATAAATAAATGCTTCACACACACAAGCAAAGTTCACAAAAGTATGTTTTACTTTAATAACATTGGCCAGAAGTCATGTTCTGGCGATGACTTAGACTTTAAGAAAAGGACAGGTGTGTTTGATGGCGAGAACAGACATGTTTAAGAAAGGAAACAGGAATCAATCAACCTATCAGCATGCTAACTAACTAGCATGCTAACAAGCTCAGTGAATAAAGTACATTTCCTTCAGCAGTTCTATAGACTAGTTGTTTCTTTAAATTCAATTCACAAATATAAAGCTTATTGTATATTCACCCAGAGGAAATCGAGATGTGTGCTTTTTAATTGAACAGTCAGTCACTCATGCACACGTCCTCTCTCCTTCAAGCTCAACCACAAAATGAAACCAGACAGCACTGGGAGATCAATCTTTATTAGGGCAATACATAAGTGACAAAGAACAGCCATAACTCACCTGTGTAGCAATCACAATTATCAACTAAAGTTTAGTCGAGCGTTGTAGCATCAGCTCCTCGAGCCTCATGATGGAGATCATGATAAAGTGTCACACTACACTTAACATTTTACTTATTTGAAGAACTACAGATGGATTGTAAACAGTGGATGTAATGTTTTTGTACTGAATCTTTCAGCAAACCTATAGATCATGACATCATGCACCTCACCAATAATGACATGAAATCTCCTGCTGAACATGAATGCAAGTGGTGTTTGAACACAGCAGTCGCTCCCATTTGCTGTACATCACAACCTGCAATGAGAGAGAAAAATATTTAACACAGATACTTTACAGATTTAAAGGTTTAACAGCTCAACTGACCGAGTGTTCTTATCAAAGGCAGAAGAGTCAGCGAGACGTCCCGCTTTTACTCAGCGCCGTGAGAAGATTTGCTGTGGGCCTTTTCTGACACCGCGTTCGCCACGGGGAGGAAGGAACGGGCAACACCAAGGCCAGACTGAAAGCACACAACATTCCTGACTCATCCAGACTAACCTCTGCTGAGATGAGAAATGGAAGCAGCTGTACTTGACAAAGAACTGGCTAAAGACAAATTAGCTCGAAATCATCAGACCACATGCTCTGTAGGATTGCATAGAGAAATCATTCGAGACAATTGTCTGGATTTGCACACATACGTTGGAAATAAAAGCTCGCCTGTCGCTTCATCACCCGGTAATCTGAGCATGGAAGTGGGATGGCTATAAAAGGGACCACTGGAACGTTGTGTGGGCCACCATCTTGCACGACTCCGCCCTTTTAAGCCACACCTCTAAAACTTTGAAGGTGAAACAGTAACTAAAAGCAGACGTGCTGTCTCGCTGCCATTCCAGCCACATTTCCGGGGAAAAGTTTTTAATGATCAGAAGATGTTCAGAGACGGGCAAAGCGGCTGCATGTTAATGCAACAATAACTGTGTCCTTTAAGTAAAGGCCAGTAGTTGTGGAAATGATTTGTGGCAAGGGGCTTTTAGCACTTGTTAGCAGCTCACAAATAAATCTTATCCTATGATTAAAGATTTCCCAGTGGAAGAGGTAAAATAAATATAAAATTAAATTTCACCTGTGTTTAACACGAACATGTGCAGTGTGTTCAGCTGTCCTCATAGCTCCTACCTGAATAAAAAAATAAAATCAAAAACAAAAAAAAATACATTGTAAATCAACAGCAGTGATGCAGAATTAAAGTCTTGCGCACGAGCCCTTTTCAGGATGTCCTTGTTACAGCACTTCACAGAAATCATTAAGATTTTGTGATTTGTAGCCATTACAAGAGTTTTTGTGCGCCTTATTTGACACCACATCCATCTAAAAGAAAATGAACGGGCAACACATAAAGGCAAAGATCAGGCATTTTAAAATTTGAAGAAAAAGAAACAGGAAATTAAATGGGGGGGAAATGAGCATTGTCATGTTTCTTATAATTAAATTTTTTTTATATATATATGTATGTAACGAAACCATGTATAAACATTCAGAAAACTAAAATAAACTTAATTATTCATACCTTTCAGGAATCAGAAAACAAGAAAAAAAATTTCTTTATCCGCTATTGCTTCATGAGACCACTTCAGCACGTGCACACGCTGCTCTCCACCACGCGGACGCGCTTGTCATACCGGAAGCGAGGACGCTATGAACTATAAGGACCCCTTCCTCAAATGAAAGAGGTGACCGTCGAAGCGCCGGATTAAAAAAAATAATTGCGTGAATCATAAAAAAAATACAACAATATAAATAACTTAACGAAGAAGTCATAATGAATAATAATAATAATTCCTTCTAAGTCACACGTAGTGCGCTACATTGATCTAATTTAAATAGAATAAATACATAAATCGTTCAGGATGAATCCCAAATACATTCGAGCTCACTACTTAGCATGTAGGGAATATTACGATTCACTATATACATACGACTGGTACGTGCTCGATTTGAGCTAAATATAATTAATATTAGCGAAGTATTCTGTAATATCGCCTCTTTTTCTCGATGCCTTGCTTCCAAGTAGACGTGCTCTAGTTTTGAAGCACCTAGGTGTAGTGGTGTAGTGTGGATTTGGGACGCCGCCCGAGTCTCGCGCTGTTGTGGCACTTTAACTGTCAAGCAGGGTGAAGTCGTAGCCTACGCTGGCTAGTGTTAAGTGTCCGTATTAAAAGCGCACTTATTCGCGTGAAGCTCTAACTTGGTGGACATTTAAACACCTGACTCACAACAGGACGAGGGTAAGTAGCTAAGTAGATTGGTGCTAATTGTTTAGGTTGTAATTTTAATGCTAGGTTAGATTAAATGTCAGTGTTGAACATGTACATGATTTCATATTCAAAGTTCAGTTATATGGTTAAGGGTTCAGTCAGTTTAGCTAACTGATTAAGTAACCAACTATTCAGGACGTAATTTTCTTTCTGAACTAGCGAGATAGCTAACTAACTAAGGAGCTAGCAAGCTCTGTGGCGATGTGTCGTTACAGAAGGGATCGGCTCTTCGAGTCGGTTCTTTTTAGGTGAGTCGACTCGCACGGAGGAGTTGAGTTACAGATTAGTGCAATGCACAATATTATCGTTCTGTTCATTACGACTTCAGAGTCATAATCTGTATCGTGTCATATTCCTAATATTGTCCGGTTCATTAAGTAATTTGGACGCTGAAGGAGTCGACTCTTATTAGTGAGCTGAGCCGAGTGATCTGACTCACTGATTCACTTGCAAAAATAGACTAAATGGGCGTGTTCAAGCAACAAATGTGCAGGAAACAGAAACTACAAGGGAGTTGGGATTATACACCCATCAGCTGTGTGTGCTAATATTTATATAAAGTTGATGTGTATTATATAAGGTGTTATAGATGTGTTCTAATCGGACCCCTAGGGAAATGGCTGCTATTTTTTGCCTGGGCTCTGGTACGTGACGGAGCAGCTGCAGGGTGACGGAGCAGTTATTCAGGCCTCGTGCTGAGAAAGTTAGGCCTTATTCAGCTACACACATCCCTCACTGATCTCTGCACTGAAACACCACCCTCACAGTGATGACGGAGGGAAGAACGGCGACGGGTTCCCGTCTCCACAAAGTTCGAGAGAATGTGATCGATGCAAAGCTGCGGAACTGATTTAGTGACATCACAATCTGAGATGATGTAGCCCTGCCCACAAACCACTTCTAGGTGCACAAGGGTGCACTTACTTGTGATTTACCTCCACTTGAGCGCTGTTGCGTGTGTTCTCTTCCTGCAGGGTTTTGAGGACCTGCAGGTGGAAATGGACGCTCACGCTTCATCACGCTCTCTCTCCAGGAAGAGGAGGAGAGACGACTCGAACGGAGAGACGGAGGAAGGAGACGCGACGGCTAGGTTTAAACACCGCACCGTGGTAATCACGCAGCGCCTGGAAAAGAGGCGCCGTGTAGCTTTTACACCACAGCTCGCTTTACAAACCAGCAAAATATTAAAAACCTTGCAAATATTTCATAAACAGCTTTTCTTAAAGTTATTTAAAGAAAGAACATCATGATCCCTCCTTTCTTTCTTTCTTTCTCTCCTTTTTCACTTAGGCTCTGAGAGATCCGGCTCCGTACGCCGATCAGCTGGAATCTTTGGAGGATCGGCCGTATAAACGCATCAGCATAGAGGAGGCTCGAAGGGGAACACCATGTAAGTCTCTCACACACACACACACACACACACACACACACACACACAGGTGATTTAACACAACAATGCCCCTATCGCGCGACCTGATTGGTCAGGAGGTTAAATAAAACACTTTTCGTCACCGACTGCTTTTTCTTTACATTTTAACGTTGAACTAGACGCTGGTTGTGACTTGCTGTATAAAACCCATGCGTGTAAAGCGTGTGCTGGACGTGTGAAAGAAGTCTAATGCAGCTGAACAACTACTTTTTCTAGAGCTTTTATATCAAAAGCTCCTAAATTCGAATACATTTAAGCAGGAAATATTTACACATGCTCAAGCTGACTGATTTGTGTGTGTGTGTGTGTGTGTGTGTGTGTGTGTTAGCTGAAAGGCCGGTGAGGGTGTACGCGGATGGCATCTTCGACATGTTTCATTCGGGACACGCCCGCGCCCTCATGCAGGCCAAAGGGCTCTTCCCCAACACACACCTCATCGTCGGAGGTATGCACTGACCTTACATACAGTTCACACACTGTGTGTGTGTGTGTGTGTGTGTGTGTGTGTGTGTGTGTGTGTGTGATAGAGATATGATTGTGATGTGATGTGATGGTGTGTGCAGTGTGCAGTGACGACCTCACACACAAACTCAAGGGCTTCACGGTGATGAACGAGGAGGAGCGCTACGACGCCGTCACACACTGCCGCTATGTGGACGAGGTGGTGCGTAACGCGCCCTGGACCCTCACACCCGACTTCCTCACCAAGCACCGGGTGTGTGACTGCTGCATTTACTGAAGGATCACACAGATATTATACATCATCATGTGCACTCAAGTACAGTCCCCCCCCATACACACACACACTAGTACATGAATAGATAACTCTTGTGTGTCACTGCAGCGCATCCTCCTTTTATAAGGTGCCATTACTTTAGTCCTGACTGATCGGCTAGTCTTATTTGTCTGTATGTATGTTTCCTAACATGAAATATTAGGAAACTGATATGAAAGGACTACACTTGTCTGATGTGCAGGTGTGTTATACTGAAGCTCTAACGCGTGTGTGTGTGTGTGTGTGTGTGTGTGTGTGTGTGTGTGTGTGTGTGTGTGTGT
>JAQMYM010000001.1:23528437-23542919 GCA_030014255.1 Parauchenoglanis ngamensis
TATATAATGAAAATTAGCGCATCTCTAAGTGGGTGTGTCTTAAAGTCTGTGGATGAGAATGTGGGTGTGTCGTCAAATCCATATATGGGAATCTTCAAGTAGGAAATACAAAGTATATATTGGCATTCACATATTTAATTATTTATTGATCAATTAATTGATCTGTTTGTAATGAAATAGCACAAGATGAGAAACTAATCAATACACACACACACACACAATGCCGATAAACAGCATTAGCTGATTCCCCACAGCAGCTGGAGGAGGTGCTGAAGAGCGAGCTGACGGGAAGTTTTGAGAAGGCGATCATCGCCATGTTGGATCCGCCTCACGTCTACGCTGCTAAAGAACTGAGACGTGCCATGAAGGGAGCCGGAACCGACGAGGACGTGCTGGTGGAGATCCTGTGTACCAGCACCAATCAGGTCACACCCTGCATCTGTTATACTCTATACAGACCCATGATCTCTCAGGCAGACATCACATCAGGAAATATTTTTAACTGAGATGTGTTTCATTAACAGGAAATTGTGAATATTAAGGAGGCGTACGCTCAGGGTAAGAACAAAATCAGTTGGTGGTGATTTACTGTGTTTCCGAAAAGGCAGACACACTGAGCTCTTGTGCTTTTACATTGATGATGTAGTACACGAGCACGACCTGGAGGCTGACATCGAGGACGACACGAGCGGAGACGTGAGGAACCTGTTGATTTCACTCCTTCAGGTACAATATCAATCTGTCAATCCACTCTGGTCCTGGGATTTGATCTCACAACCTTCTGTGGCACTCTGATCCTCCTAAACGTCTTGTGTTGTTCCTGCTATCTGCGCATGCTCATTTACAACAAAATAAACTTTCTATAGTGTATGCACATTGTCTGTATTTCCCAGTTGCCTAGCAACAGTGTTCTATCCCAGTACAACCATTAATGTTACTGATGTCATTATTACAAACTTCCTTAACACTCAAACTTGTTATACTGATATATCAAGCACCGTTACAGACCATCATGCAATTTTAACTATGTACTCAATCGAACCTTTCCGCGTCTACAGGCGAGCAGGGACGAGGGTTTTGAAGTGGATGAAGAACTGGCTGAACAGGACGCCACGTCACTGATCGAGGTGAGGCGTACTTCAAATTTATTTACTTACCTGAGGAGATTTGTGGAAGGTGTCTCCACAAAATGTTACGTTTGTCAAACTGATTTAGCATTGCATTGTGGGTAATAAAGTCTAGAACGAATTCTACACATTTTAGGATTTGAGATGATTCTTAAAATGACACTGAATATTCTGGTACTAGGACTGTTACTGGTAATGCTGCACTCAGGGGAACTCAGTACCACTGTGCATGATGAAGCAGTCCAGCTCTGAGAAAAGCATTTTAACTTCACATTTAATTTATTCCCTGCTTTGGCATTTATAGTTTTATTTTATTTTTAACTCAGAAACATGACAGCAAATTCGGAAACGTGTCAGCGAATTCGGAAACGTGACAGCAAGTTTGGAAACGTGACAGCGAGTTTGGAAACGTGACAGGGAATTCGGAAACGTGACAGCGAGTTTGGAAACGTGACAGGGAATTCGGAAACGTGACAGCGAGTTTGGAAACGTGACAGCGAGTTGGAAACGTGACAGGGAATTTGGAAACGTGACAGGGAATTCGGAAACGTGACAGGGAATTCGGAAATGTGACAGGGAATTCGGAAATGTGACAGGGAATTCGGAAACGTGACAGGGAATTCGGAAACGTGACAGCGAGTTTGGAAACATGACAGGGAATTTGGAAACGTGACAGCGAGTTTGGAAACGTGACAGGGAATTCGGAAACGTGACAGCGAGTTTGGAAACGTGACCGAGTTCGGAAACGTGACAGGGAATTCAGAAACGTGACAGGGAGTTTGGAAACGTGACAGGGAATTCGGAAACGTGACAGCGAGTTTGGAAACGTGACAGCAAGTTTGGAAACGAGTCAGCAGAATCCGAAACATCAGCGAATTTGGAACCAGGACACTGAATTGTTGAACACAGCAGTGAAACATGACAGTGGTTTTGGAAAGAGGGCAGCAAATTCACAGCTGTCACCATGATGTTTTTGATATTGTTTAGGTGTTTTGCACTTACAGATTGCTGTACATTATGTTTATTTTTTTTACCTGCATCATCCCATCCTCTTTTATTTCATTGTTTTACTATTTCCTTCTTCTTCTTCTAATTATAGTGGTAGTCATAAATTTATTACTCCATTCTCTGTAGTTATACTTTGTGATACTCGATATTTCATTACCGTATACTTAAATATGGATGATGAAGTTTATAGTCTTATCGTTCTTCTTTCAGGCTGGAGAAGGACGCTTCGGCACAGACGAGTCCACTTTCACCTACATCCTCACGCACAGGAACTACCTGCAGCTTCAGGCCACCTTCAAATACTATGAATCTGTGAGAAGAATTCATTCCTGCACTGTGACTATAACAAAGGGGACTCGAGGGGGCTAGTTAGGATCCACACTCAGGAGGTTTTTTACAAACCCAAAATGGGCAGATCCAGATCTTACACAATAGAGGCTCAGTGAAACACAATCCCACTGCAGATCCAAAGTCACGGTGGAGGCAAGAGTCGGTACACAGGAGAGCAGATGTTGACCAGAACAATATCCAGGATGAGAAAAAACAGAAAAACTACGACATACACAGAGATCAGACAAGGAAATAATGACTCACAACATACTGTGCAGAGTTAACAAACGGCAACTTTGCGACTGGCATGAATGCCCCTGTGCTTTATTTATGGTTACGGCAGGAAATGAGGACGAGCTCTCATATTCGGTGGAAGGGTGGCTTCTAATTTAATTAGAATTAAAAAATTTTTAAAGTTTATAGATCATTTTAAAAAACAAATAACTTTAATCTTTCCACCATAAAATGAACAGGCTGAATGTGTATGTTTGGCACTACAGGCTAATTCAAATCTCACACACACACACACTCGCAAATGAGTAGCAGAGTCCTGGCCCTTTATCATATCTGCTCATAAAAACAGGCTGGGAAAAGAAACAGGTAGCCAGTTATGTATGTTAGCTAGCTTAACTAGCACTAATGTACCTTGCTAATGCTAGTCTGAGCCAGTAGTTATGCTGTTTAACTTATTTTGAGCCAAACTTTTCAGGTCAGTCCATAACATCATCATTATCATCATGACAACTCCATACAATAGTAGAAAATCGATTAACTTGAGGTTTAAAGGAGAAGCTAAAAAGGTACATGCTAGCGATGCCAGTTAGCTTGGTAGCATGACGAGGGAACATGAGCGAAATCTCTTCGATAAATCAAGTGTAGTCAGTATAAAAATAGAAATGAGCAATTTCCAAGAAGATCCTAACCCAGTCAGCTAGCTAGCTAACTTATTTCCACACAAAGGAACAATTTGGCCAAGAATGAAATCTGATCCAAAAAGACATGTTTGGTGTGTGAAGTTTGGTTTTATAGCTTTGTCCAGCAGCTACATGGCTAATGATGCTAACAGGTTATGGAAGCTTGTAGCCACCAGTTTACCCTGGTGCACAAGTGGATAATTTACTTTCAGCGATTAATTGCTAATAGCATCATGGGATTGTTTTGTGTGTGTGTGTGTGTGTGTGTGTGTGTGTGTGTGTGTGTGTGCGCGTGTGTGTGTGTAGATGTCTGGGACGGATATCCTCGATACCATCGGCAATGAAGCCACAGGAACATTAAAGGACTGCTACATAACTCTGGGTAACGTGACGATATACAGCTATAACCGATTTACAACATTAAAGCAGTAGTTCAGTGAAAAACCAAAAAGTTTCTCATGTAGCTTAAATGTGTCTGATTAATCGAAACACATTCAGTGTCAATGTTTGCTTCATTAATCATTGTAAGTGTCATGACATGTAAATGTCACTCAAAACTTCAGCAGTAATTAATAGCCCAAATCTACTGAATACTTCCTTTAAAAGGACTTATTATTGTTATTATCTGTATCACTTCCTGCTTTCCTGCTACAACTCCTCCTACCAATGTTTGGAGGCGTGGCTTAGAAGGGGCGGAGTCACACTAAACATTGCTGAGGAAAAAAAAGATGAGTGAAGTTTAGGAGAAAGTGTATACGCGAGTTTTCACTAAACTATTCCTTTAAATGTAAATTGCAGCCAGATGTCAAGATGTCGCTGTGAAATGATCGACTATGTAACCTCTGCTTGTTGGAACAGTTCGGTGTGCTAAAAACCCGCAGCTATATTTCGCGCGTCGCCTGAACGCGGCGATGTCGGGCGCAGGGACGGACGAGGACACGCTCGTACGCATCATAGTGGGACGCTCGGAGGTACGAGCAGTGAGCAGTACTTTCAAACGTTAAAGCAAGCATAAACAATTACAGTTTATTTTAAATATATATATATATAAAAGACTATTTTTATACTACATTTAAAATTCAATAGAACTGATTAAAAATGAATTATTTAATGTGTTAAACTATATTAGTAAAAGTTACGCCTTAATAACATGATAATATATTTATTATTAATAAAAAATCATGAATATGCAGCCATGTGTTTTATCTGAAGGTGTAAATGACAATGTTTAAACTGGAACGAGTCATGTGACTAATTGTGGGCGGAGTCAGTTTTTTAACGGATTGATATTCTGTATTTCTCGTCGTATTTGTGTGTCGATGATGAAATGGTAAAAGTTTACAGTGTTATTTCTCCTGTGCAGCTGGACCTGGAGACTGTTAAGGACATGTATCTGGAGAAGTTCGACGTGACGCTGAAGGACGCTCTGAGCTCGGACTGCGGCGGAGATTTTAAGCGCCTCCTGCTGGCCATCCTGCACTGAAGAGAGAGAAAGAGTGCGACGCTAATCCCTACGCCAGGAACAAACCTTATCATGCGACACTGCCTAGAGGAATAACACACCGGCTGTGTTCCAATACTGTTCTAACACACCCTCGTCCACTTCCCTGAAGGAAAATGCTGACAAATTCTCTTTTACTTACATTTTTACATTACTAGTAAAAACACTCAAACAAATTTGGACATTTCGAAAAAAATTCAGCATCCTAGATTTTACCTACGAGTAAAATATACAAACTCACTTTAGATTTCCGTGAACGTTTTCCGTCTCGTTTTTAGTGGCCTAGCTTTCTCATTAACATTCTACTCAAATACCAATTAGGACTTTTTTGTGCTAGAAATTTACTAATAAACAATCCAAAAACAAATTGTAGACTTTTGAGGGTATTTTGCATTCAGATTCAGAATCTTTTAGGATTGTTTCTTTTGAAGTGGCCTAGTTTCTACCTTCTAGTGAAAACACTAACAAGTATTTGTATTTTGTGATCTCCATTTTCTATTATAATAACATTTTGTTATTGTCGTGTTTTGATACTTCAGTAAAAAAACCCAAAGGGAATATTTTTCAGCACATAATTTTCAGCATTTTCTACACTTTCAGGCCAAAATCTTTCAGCGATTGAAATTTAATTGTACTTATATTTATACTCAGTTTAGGACAGAATCACAGGTTGATTTTGAAGGTGATGCTGACGAGGGCGTGTTAGAAACGGCGTACGAACGCAGGGACTACCATTTACACGTTACTTCTGCTTTCCATTCACGTGCACACACCTGATGTCATTCAGCCCAAAGCAGGTGGTGTTTTTTCTTTTACAGCATGATGCACGTCCACTTCGTTTCAATGAGATTATCAAATTATTAAAGAAGGCGGTTTTTAGGAACTTTTTCCTGCATCTAAAATTAATAGTACAATACCATTAGATAAATATTACAGAAATATTAAGACTAAAAATCTAATTCGTGACATGTTTATGATCAGACGTTTCGTGTGTGAATTTCGTCCACATTTTCATCTGTATTTCAGGTCTTATCTCTTCAACAGGAAGTGTTTCTGTGCTTTAATGATAAACACTCAGACAACTTTTTAACATTTTACTCCTTCTTACAAAATTGTCTGTAACACTGAATATGTACACAGAATATATACACCCGTGTGTGTGTGTGTGTGCTGATTATATTAGAGCAAGAAGAGAAGTTAGAATGCAATGTATGAGGATTTGAAATATACTCTCTCACTGTTAGAGCAAACTCAGTAACTGCTGATGGAAATGATGTTAAAGCTGCTTATTTAAATATGTACCCAGCGTAAGAGATTAATATTAGTGAGCGCACGCTGCTGTGTGATGAGTCTGATGTAATCTGTGCAAAAAAGAAGACAAGATGAAGGTGAAGAAACTGTGGGAGCAAATATACACTGAATCAATAAATAACAACAAGTAAACAAACTGCTTTTAGTCTGATTTATTACTATTTTGAGAAATATATACAGATAGATAGATAGATAGAAATTTAACCAGCTAGACAGTAAGACAGACATATATATAGAGAGAGATAGACAAATAAGGACAGACGTGTCTAGACAGACAGACAGACAGGTATATAGAGATGCTAGCTACATGCTAACGCATTACTAAGGAAGCAGAACACGTCTCAGCGGATCACAACTGCGCACACGTGACTGTTCACCACTCTGCTTTTATATTTTCAGCGTGAGTGAGGGGTAAACATGATAAAAGCGTTTCCGTGGCTGAAATAAACCAGCTCTTAAACTGAAGCGGGTAACTTGTTTAATCTTGCCCATGATCCCGGATGTGTAGAGTCGATCAAAAGCTCTTTAATTACTCACAAGCCGTGAGGAAGAACCCACAGCTGTCCACATGCTGAAAGCAGTCCAGATGTTATACAGTAGCATCACGAGGTCAACGCAGGTCAGGGGGAATCTTGTTCCAGTGACTAAAAGCTCATGCTGAAACCACTTTTAATCACTAAAAAAACATTACATTAATTAGCTAGCAAAGCGACAAGGGGCTATAAGAAACTAGATAGTTAATAACTGACCTTGTGAACATAAAAAAAAAAACCATAAAATAAGGTGTATTATAATAATAGTTATATATACAGTAGCTGCTACAATTTCTCAGAACTAAAAGATTATTTAGACTGTTAAAATTAGCAAAGCAAGCTAAGCGATCTTTGCTACTTCCCTCCAAGCTTTATTTTTCTTTGTAATATTCTTGTCATACATTTAAGGTAGGAACTAAAGTTCTGAGTGATGCAAATCTGTTTACAGAAATACGTAGAAAATAAACGACTGCCTGATGCCGCTGCACGCTCGCTAGCATGACCACTGGATGAGCCAAATCAAAGAGTCATGTTGAAATGTGACTGAAGATCTGTCGAGAACAAAGCACATAGAGAGAGGACGCTGAAGTCTAAGGATGAGTAATACCTCAAAAATCTCCAGTCTGTAACTCTGTACCTTCACGTGGAGATGAGGTCCAGATCTTCCTTGCTTTTGCTTTTCCTTGTCTCCGTGAATGTGCTGTCTTAGTTTTATTTAGGGTGTTAATGTGGGTGAACGACGTGCATCAGGATCCCTTAAGGACAAGTGTGTGTTTTACATTAAGACCGGGATGGGACGGGATCTATCCTGAGTGTATAGAATAACTTCAGCGTGATGTCACATGCAGCGCTAATGAGCACCAAATGGGATGATTCTGAAGCGCTTAGTATACAGTGTATATATATATATATTTTTTTTTTTTTTCAAACCTAGCACCTTTTTCATTACAGCAACAAGATGAAAGTGCGTATTCCTCAATGATTCGGCAGGAATACTGGCATCGAATGATTCAGGATCTGTAAAATACAATCCAGTACATTTATATATGAAAGGAGTCGAAACGATGCTGATCTCCCGCTGCTTAAAGTTTAGCTTAAAGTCGACACATAAAACTCATTCCAGTAATAAAATGTGCTCCTGGTCCTCAACCAGAAACATCTGCGCCGGCACAGCTGCATTCAATTCCCTCTACGAACGCACTGTGTTTGTTATTCCTCCATACTGCTGCCTCGAGACGCACAGAGATGAGATCAGAGCTGGCCCTGAGACGCCAACCCGCATCCAGACAAGAAACATATAAGACCGAATCACGTTACCGTCTTTGGCAGGATGAAATTGAATAAGGAAATTAATTTGTGTTATTTTTTTAAAGCTTACAATGTTTTTTTCTTTCGTATTTTATATCACATGTACAAAACAGTCCGTCAAAAAATAGAACCGCGTCACAATGTTAACATTCACCCCAAAATACAGTGGAACGACGATGCTAATGCATGCTAACTCTGCGTTCACACTAACAATCGATAAGACTCCCATGTTGCTTGTAGTTTGTGTCTTCAGATCTTACAGCAAAGACAAACATCCAATCCTTATTTCCTCTACATTACTGACAATAATAAATCTAATCTACAGCGCAAGCTAGGCTAGTCATTTAGCCGATCCTAGCGACACGTTGATGCGTGACACGTTTTTGTTTTTTGTTTTTTTTATATCAGGACTTTTTACTGAAAAAAAAAAAGCTAAGTCTTTAATAAGCACTTCAAGTCTTTATATATTCACTTTACACAATATTGTAAGTTTGCAATCTTGTTTTTATATAACTGATTTACATTGTCATGGTACTAGATTACAAAATACACACTAAAATAATCTAATATAAATACTTCAACCAAAAATATTGTTTTTAATATTTCACACAATGACTAACAGTATCAAACCCAACACTACAGGGGCCTGAGTAAAACATTTACTTTGCGTTTAAATACACACAACGTAGCTGCATTTAAATAAAACAATACACAAAAAGATTTAAAACTAACATACGATATATCCTGATACTTAAGCTAAGCTATAATATAATTAGCTTGTTACGAGTTTCACAAAAAGTTCAGCCACACACACGGCTAGCATATTTTCACACCACGCTGCATAAATTATACAGCTGAGTGATGGCTATAATCTAACAATATCAAGAAAATCTTTCAGTGTCGTCATGAGAACTAGCAGGATATAATCGCGCCATTGACACTAGGCTAGATTATGAATGCGATCTGTGCTACGCTAGATATAAAGCTGCAAACACGCTAAATCTTCTGACCAGCTTAATTCTTGTCACGGTCTAGAGGATATAAAGGCTACTTCCTGTGTCGCTACCCGTGCAATGCTAGATAACAAGCTAAAACTATGCTATAATGTATAAATTGTCCAATAGATTAAATGCTACTTCCTGTGTTCCTGCTTATGCTACACTACATATATAGTACAACTATTGCTAGATAGTTTGCTAAAAATTATTTGCAGTGGAAATAACTACTTCCTGTGTCACTACCTGTGACATGGGACCTCCATAATTAGGTTGTATAAAAGCTGCTTCCTGTGTCAAAACCTGTGCTATACTATATACACTATTATTGCTAACAAGCTAAGAGATTAGCTTAATTCAGAGAATGGAAATGCATCACTGTCTGTGCTAGGCTAGGTATATGGCTACAGCTAATGCATTATATGTATAAAGTAAGCTAAAAGTGCGTAACTTGCTCAATTCATGCTCTAGGATGAGGGATGGAAATGCTACTTCCTGTGTCACTTCCTGTGCTCCTCTTGACATACGACTACCACTAAATATGATAAAACATGTGACATGCTGATGGAAATGCTACATCCGCCATCACTACTTGTACTATGCTAGATATATGACTATTGCTAACAAGCTACAATAAGCTTAAACACATAACCTGCTAAATTGACGCTGCAATCCAGAGGATGGAAATGCTACTTCCTGCATCGTGGGCGATCTGATTAAGGCGTCCGCGCATGCAGTCCACTGTGACGTACACTTCAGTGCCGTTTTGCACGGGGAATGAAACCCTGAGCCCTAAGCTAGCCCATTCGCTCCCTTCTGGCTTCTGACCTCCAAGTTGGCGAGCAAGAACCGTTGGCGACGCTCCCTGCTGAACCAAAGAGAGTTCAATCATGCTGCAGGAGTGTATCAGTCTCAAATCCAGAGCAACGCTAGCTGTTCCTGCCTCCCAGAAGATGAAATTACGATGTGCATGCTGCTTGTTTGTGCTAGCTAGCTCTAGTTGCGTCACGGTCGGGGATGTCTGATGAAAAAACAAGGGCTTGGTCCTTACAGCGCCGAAGGGAAGACCTCTTTTTGATACAGTAGCCGAAAGGGCAGAGGACACAGAAGAAGGGATCCACATCAGACTTAGCATGCTAATCCCAGAGTCATCACAGAAGTAGCGAACACTGCACTGCGCTGGTGCTAAGATTTCAAAAGTGAGAGTGTCTCCAGCCTCCACTGTAGCAGCGGCGGCAAGGGATATGGAGGTGTCCCTGTAGTGAACACCAGGCTTGAAGACTCGCGTCAGTTCCACAGTGCTTCCATTCCTGTTGACATACGCTAACAGAAAGTATCCTTCAGATATACAAGCTAGACCCATCGAGTAGATGGCTTGCTGCAAGACAAATTTCACGGTGCCCTTCTCTGTAAAGCGTACACCACGATTGTCATGGCTCAGAGTCACCATGTAGGGATCAGAGATGGAAGAAGTCCGAAACGAAGGCCGGTAATTGGAATGGAAGTGTGCTGAAACCACGGTCTGAGCAGTCATGGCTATAGCACCTGTATCATGAGAGAGCCAGAGCAAACTGAATGGTGCCACAAGGCCACTTTGAAGGTGCACCTTCTCATTTTCAGAAATACAATGATTGCTAATGCTCTTGAGAAACACAGACAACATGTGACCTGGCTCCACAACGGTCACCCCAGTTACAGTGATGCTCTGGAGGGATTTTCCTTCCCTTTGCTCCATGCGCACTCCACTTAGGTCGCTTCCCCCATCCTCACTAGAATTCAATCTCATACCTGCTTGGACAAAACTACGACATCCGTGCCTCACAGCTAGGTTATGGTCGACCCAGACAAGTCCATGCTGATGCAGAACTAACCAATTGTTGGTGCAAGAAATAAGTGCTCCATCACTGTTCCCTTCGATGCGCAACTGCATATTGGGGAAATCGCTACCTTGGACCAGAGAAACCTCCCCAGACCAGGAAAGGGACAATCTGGTCTCGGAGGATCTGGAACAAACTGTGTCCCTCATAGCTGAACAAGGAGATGCCACTGTCTGGGAATCGCATTCCGAGCAAGCCTGACATTCCTGCAGCTCAGAATTGTAGAAATAAGAATGACCACACATTCCAGCAGCCACGTCTTTTGCCGACATTCCTGTACATCTGAATCCACCTGTTTTGAAAAGGGAGTTGTGAGGAAGACATAGTATTATCTGTTAAGGATATAAAGACCAGTTTTAAAACTTGTCTCAAGACTCACCTGGTGTGTTGAGACACCGGTTTTGGTCACCACATAAGTGCTGTATCTCCAAACATTCATCTCTGTCCTGTCAGACATATACAGTTGTCAAAATTTGCCCCCACTTCCAGGAAGATTAACAAAAGATCAAACTGTAGCTCATACTGCAGACTCGCCTTGAATTAAAAAAAAGTAAGTAAAAGTAAGCACCTGACATATCCTGTCAGCATGAATGGAGCACTGGGACACCAAGAAAAATCCTGGAAGACAAATGGTACACTTCTCGCATCTCGGCCAATCCCCACTAAAATCGCAATACTCATCTGCTTGACAGGGGCTGCAACCAGGCATCTGTCTCCCAACCTCCATGACACTCTCCTCCATGTCGACCTTGGGTATGGTGTAAGCCTCCTGGGTGCGTGTCCTTACCTCAGACCTGAGGCTGTCCTGATGGCCCTCTAGATCTTTGTATTCGGCCACATTTCTGAAGTTGTCCATAACCAGGCGGTACTGCACCTTCACTTGCTCCAGTTGGTCAAAAATCCCCTGCTGTTGGTCCAGAATCTCCTTCTGTTGTGCCAGCAGGATGTCCTGCTGATCCTTCAACCCATTCTGGAGATGCCTGATCTCAGCCTGTTGAGCCCGGAGCTCCTCCACAAGCTTCTCCTGCCCCTTCGCCAAGTAAATCTGCAGCACCAGGGCATCCTCAGAGGGGACTTCATTAGAACCTGGGCAGTTAACATGAGCAACAAGGAAGGTATCTTATAACGACTTTAAAATTCATTATAAACGTGAAGGTGTAAACAAAAATAACAGTTGCAATAGCAACTGCAACAATAGCAGCAGGGTTCTCTTGTATGTTTCTCTCATATATATTTTGTTGGGAGCTATCAGGATTGGTCAAACCTTTAGCAGGAAATACAAAGACTGGTCAGTCTTTCTGCAACACTGGTTAAGATAAGTCAAAATGTCTGTGGGGGCGGTCAGGATTGGTCAAACTTTCTGTGGGAGCTGTTGGTGTTGGTCAGACTTTGGGTGAGGGTGATTGGAATTGGTCAAACCTTTCACCCCAACCTTAACACACCATGTCTTCATGGAGCTGCTTTGTGCACAGGGGCACTGTCATGCTGGAACAGGTTTGGGCCTCTTAGTTCCAGTGAAGGGAATCTGTAATGCGACAGCATAGACACTCTATACAATTGTGTGTTTCAGATTTTGGGGCAACAGTTTGAGGAATAAGCACATATAGCTGTTACAGTCAGGAGTACAGAAATGTTTGGTCATATAGTGTATCTCCTGTTTCACAAGCGTGTGTATTTAAACTTTTCTTTTGTTGTATATGTTTTGAAGATGTCTGTTTCATGCTGCAATTCTGAACCATAGTTTGTTGATGTTTTCCTAATTCCCTTTTCCCTCTCTGGTATTAAGACCTAGTTAATGTACTGAATTCTTTTGCTTCTTCCGGGTATGCGCTTTCTGGTAAACATATCTGCTTGTGATTTGACTCCTGCTGTGAATGCAAACCATGACTGTTGTACATGCTTCAGCTTCCAATTTTATCTGCCGTTGAATTAAAAACCTTATGAGGTTAAAATGGATGCGCTAAATCATCGGTTTTTATAACCCTCTGCCCCTCACTGTTTTCTTCTTTTTTTGTCATGTCATCTCCTCCCTTCCTTCCTCTTCTTTCACTTATCGAAGTTTAAAAGCTTATAAATTGCATGTGAACAAATGTCACATAGCTCAAAAGCTGATCTGATTAAGCTCTGACAATAGGTAAATGTGTAGTGTTTTAATGTGATAACGTCTTACACGGTCACATGTTCTAACAGCACATCAAACCATCAGCACGTCTCTCTCTACGAGCCACAGGAAGCGGGAGGTTTTAATGGGACTGACTCATGGAGCTGCTTAAAAGAACATCCGTGGCCTATAATTTTAAGCAGCTGAAATGAACTCTCGAGAATACAGTAATTATAACATTGTGTTATAGTGTAGAAATTTACATGTGGAACATATCTTCAGTACTGACTTTACAAACTTACAGCTTTTTATTAGACTTCGATAATAGATCAGTTTATGTTTCTGTACCTCAATCACATGACAGATTTAGATTAGCATTTATTAAATGATCAAGATGCGTTATGTTTGTTTGGTTAATTAACTAGCTAAGGAGTTGAATCATGAATAAGATTAGCCGAATGATGGATAATAAGCAAAATATAAAAGAAATATTCTGGCTAAAAATGAAATTTGCAAAATGTTCCCCTGTACCGGAAATGTAGTTGATTAGCCAAGATGTCAGTGTTTGAATCTTCTTTATTATTAAACAAATGTGTAAAATAGCAAACCATGTTTACGTGGAACTTTATCATTTTAAATTCTGCTACAATTCTGCATTTAAACTGGCACATGCTTGTTGGAAGTCTACAACAGACTGTGTGATGAGTAATCCATGTCATATACAACGCAGGTCCTCATATGACCAGGAATTGCAGAATTCTTTTACCATGTACAATTTTCATAAGGTGTAAACCTACAGGGGTGGAGTCATTCCAAACAGGACCAGGATGAGAACAGAGTAATGCCAGTTGTGTCAGCTGTACAAGATGAAGGCATCTATAAATAACGTTCCAGGGTTCAGCTACACTGCGCAACATCACTGAAGGACTGGATATGGACAGGATTTTTGCTATGTTCACATTACCATTTTGAAGTAATACTAATTTGTGAAACACATCTGATTTTTTTTTTCAGAACTGTGTGCACACAAAAAATTTGATCTTAGCAAATCAGAGTGACTTTTGTATACAGTCCTGGTGAAATTGGTGGTCCACTGCAGTCCTGCACTCGGGTTGTTCTACAGATTTTGGATCACGTGCTCATTAAATGCAACCTCTGGAAAAGTAAAAAAAAAAACAAAAAAAACAAAAACGTAAGCACAGCTTCCTTCTTCCTCTTTTCCTCACCTGGTTTGACGTCACACGCGAGCTGAATTCCATTCTGGGTTCCGAACTCACGCGGCGCGCGTTCTGCACCGTCACGCATGTGCGTGATGCAGTCGCGCGCTGCGCACGGGCGCCGCTTGGCCTGCGCGCACTGCTCCACGCCAGCGCAGCCGTCGCGTGCTTGTGCTCGCGCCTGCGCCTGCGCCTCCACCGTTGCACTGTTGCTCCTGGCGCTCTCCTGGCGCGCGACCACGGACGGGTGGATGATGGTG
>JAQMYM010000001.1:23544093-23563982 GCA_030014255.1 Parauchenoglanis ngamensis
GCAATTTAGAGTAGCCAGTTGACCTAATCTGCATGTCTTTGGACTGTGGGAGGAAACCGGAGCACCCAGAGGAAACCTACCAAGTTTATTCAAAGAAAAAAAAAACATTAGACAACTGATTAATAATAAGATCTCTACTCTGTTGTTCTTTATGAAAACAGTCCACTATCACAATTTAGAAAAATAGGCAAGAAGAAAAAGCCTTGTAAGAAACAGTGATAGTGTATGCCTTCTGTTACGCCCCACCCTTGGGTGGCCCTATGGGGCAAACGCTCCGCCACTGACCCAAATCAACTCTAAGGGATCACTAAAGACCCACAGTCAAAACAAGAGTGCCACTACACCAAATCCCAAGCTAAAAGACACCTCAAGGATGTGCTCTGACATCATCATTGGGGTGGCAAAGCTTATTTCAGGGGTGGCAGCTGCCATCCAGAGCCCTCTGTAGACCTTCATTAAAATGCCAGGATCAAGCATCATATGCTAATATCTGGCTAGTTACCTGCTAGCAAACCAGATTGCATTCGTACTGAATGAACTCCTATAATGTTTATTGGGATCCATCTGGTGTTGTAATATTAATGTGGTTAGGTTTGATGACTTGTCTAGCCTGTAGAACAAATAGAATAAATGCCATTTAACCTGCATGGAGTACCGCACCCACGTGGCCAACTTGTGTAACTACAAGCTAGAGCTTTCACACAAGCAATGCTTATTTTGTGTATACGGGTAGGGTTTTTTTTAATTTTTTTTAGGTTATACCGCTAGAGTAAAAAACAGCTCAAATATGCGAGCCGACTCAAAGAGCCGACTCATTTGCGAACGACTCATCACTACAGTGAACGTTTAAAAGAACAGCAAGACTCCGTGATGTACCGGACAGTACTTTATTATAAAAACCGCTGTACCTCAACTGAGAAAAACAGGTTTAATTTATGTACAAGGTGATGAGAAAGAAGCTAATAGCTGTGGTGATGAGTAGCTAGCTAACACCGTGTGCTCATGTTTCACACAGCACTGAGTGAATCACATTCTCATGGATATTTCATTCTATTAAATTAATATAAAACCAAACCGAACATCAACGGTTTTTAAAAGACAACGTCATTTCAATGAGAAGTATACACATCCATGCTGTGCTACCTTATAACTGAGAATAAAAACAATTCGCACCCAAGTGAAAACTGGTTTTACCCCCTCAAAAAACAGAATCATCATTACTTAGCTAGCTTGCTAAGTAGTAAGCTTGGCTTGTACAGTATTAACCCTTCAGTAGTAGTTATTTAACTTTTCTAGCTAGCTAATGTTAGGCTAAGCACTGTATGATTCAACAACACACATCAACAAGCTATCTGGCTAATGGTCTAAAACAGTAGCCAAGCCAGCGAACATTTGGCTAATCATTACACTATGTAAACCAGTAGTCAAAATTGCTAGCAGTATAGCTAACACGAAGCTATTAAATGTATAAAACTAGTCATGCTAGCTAACATCACGCTAGCTAGTATATTGTGTAAACCATTAGCCGGTGTCATTTGAAACCTAGCTAATATTAAACTGTTATATTGTGTAAACAATTAGCCAAGTTCCCTCACAAGGTTTCCATTTTCACTCGGGTGCAAATAAGGCAACACGACTAGTAAAAATTTGGTATGATTGTTACTGAGGGATTAGTGGAATCCACCCTGCAGAATGAACAGAGTACTGCTTTCTTTTTTGGGGTAAATAAAATGTCTCCTAAATGACAAGTGCGACGGTTTGACTGCTGTCTGATTGAATTAGCCACATGGTACTCAAACAGGAATATTTAAGGAGTGTAGCCAGACTAAGCACAACATAAATCTAGGGTAGCAGAGTTGCTAGCTGCTCGCATTAAAATAAAGCTACCTACAAATCAGTTGATGGCAAACTTTTTACCTATTTAGCTAGTTTGCTTGTAAGTACAACTGTATTAAAGATTAAACAGATTTCTCCACCTGTAATATCTTCTAATTTTAAGGACACCTTGCTCCACTCATTTGCCATGTAACATCATGTCATATGGTCAGTGGATTGAACATTTTCATGGCATCATGTCACTATTAGTTATCAGTGAATTAACATGGATGGTAACTTTTCATAACAAAATGCATCAGCCTTAAAATGCTTGCAAGATTAGACTTTCTGCCAAATTTCTGAAATGATGTCTGCCTCCAGCTGCTTAACCCTATCTAGCTAGCATTTTTCCTTGGAGAATTATCACACACATTTCCCTGCATATCAACTGGGTAACTAGCTAGCTTTTTCTGGCCAATGACCTAGCTCACTAAATAGATAGTGCAGTAAAGGTGTTAAGTTACAGTAGCTGGAAAATATAGTACAGATGAAGTACCTGGCTTGTTGGCAAGCTGGCTACATGGAAGCCAGTTTGAACGTAGCAAAACGAATGATATACCAATTAAATTTTAAGGCAAGAGCCTCATGATAACAACATGGAATTAAAATCTAACGTAGGCTAACACTGCAGGCAAAATGTAATAAAAATGACCTGGTGTATCAGCCATATTATACTGTAAATCACGACATTCAGTCACGTCTTCCCTGACGTAAAGGAAGAGTTCAGCAGTACGTTAAAAGAAAAACTACCACAGTCTTTTTTTACGCTGACGAAACACGCACAATGACACGCACTAGTCACAACTGACAGGTTTCATACAGTACTGTATGTACAAAACACGTCCAAAAACCCGAACCAGGAAGAACAGAACACTTCCTCGATACACTGCACATCATAAATACTTAAATAGGTCAGATGAAAACATTCGTAAGTTAGAGTTAGTCAGCGTAGTGCATGATGGACTCCACGTAGTTGCCGGGAAACAGTCCGGTGACACCGTTGCACACGCCCTCGAACCAGCCGTCGTCATTTTTCTTGATGATGTAGATGATGGCGCCTTCCATGAAGGACAGCTCATCGTCCTTGTCCTTGCTGTAGTCATAAATGGCCACCACTGAAAAAACATACAGGCAAATGAGGAAGCAAATTGGCACCTCCTGATGAAAGGCAAACGCCAAAATGGCGTTGACCTGTGATGATAATTAGTTATTACGATACTCAACATAGACTATTGTATCATAAACATTTTAAAAATATTGCCACACTACTGCTAGTCAGTGTAGGAAACTAGATAATTACGCTAGCCAGCTACCTGATTTAAAAAGCCTAGCTGTGTATTTCAGAGCAGGTTTATAGGACACACACCCTTTTCTATGTAGGACTTGGGGGCCCAGTGAGGGTCTCCGTCTGCGTAGGGGTCGTTGTATTGCACTAGCGCAGCGTCCTCCTCCTCATAGTCCACGGGGGGCGGAGGAGGGGGCGGAGTCGCTTCTTCAAACATGATCGTGTCTTCGGGGAGCGGTGGTGGAGGCGGGGAGGGGCTATCTGAAACTAAGCAGAAACAATTTGTGAAATGTATGTGCAGTGAACTCCTTTAATGTGTAAGTGTCAAAAAGGACATTAGCTAAGTTAGCCTTTTTTCTGCAAGCATTAGCTGCTGTTTTATATGCAAATATTTCAATATTTAACATTCGACTGACCACAAATTTGATATCTTCCTATAGAAATATGTCTCAAAGTATTTTATTCATCTTTGACCACAACAATTTCCCAACAATTAATATTTTATTTTATTAAAGAACGTCATGCTATAGTTCCTGTTGTCACTTATGTTATAGCAGCTTTAAACCATCGTTCTCTCACCAGCCTCGCTCTCTTGAAGATAATAAGATGAAAAATCTGTCCTGAAGATGTCATAAAACTTTATTTCCAGCTTTACCTGTGACTGTTACACTGGAGACTCCTTCCATACATGATACATAAACGTCTCCTAAGGTATTAACCCATTAATATAAAGCTGCACTACTGTCAGAGCTGCTGTTAGAGAATATTAAGCAACGCCTTCTGACCAATCATCAGTGTTGTGGTGTATGACTACTGTGTGTGTGTGCAGCGCACTTACTGTTCTCCTGAACTCGGGCCACAAACCCTGTGAGGGGAATTTGGGGTGTGAGCTGCGCCACAGGAGGAGGCGGCGGGGCGACAGAGACTATATATACACATAATATATTACAGTAATATCTGATATTAGATATATTAATTATAATTCATATGTGAAAAAATAACAAGTGTCCTTTGGATGTTCCAGTTTGTTTCATGAAAGGTACTCACCTGGAGCCGGGTTTTGGGGGTACGCGGGACCGCCATTAAGGTGCGACTGGGGCACGGAGAACTGGGACGAGCTGGACGGGGCGCGGCGGTACGTACCAGTCGCCGACACCATGGAGGCAGAGGACGAGGCAGTGGAGGAACTGTGCCTCGAGATCTGCCGAGAAATAGTGCCAAACTGAGACATCGGAACAGGACCCAGACCTGGACCTGGAGGCACCACTGATAGCAGGAGAGAGAGAAAAAATAAATACACACGCAGTACCATGAGTGAAAAGAGTTGACATATTTTATTTAGTTCTGTGCATGTGAGTACGTAATGCATGGAGTGTTCATGTGATAATGCTGTTAATCTGCATTTAGAGATCTGACTAAACTCTGAAAGAACTAGCTACTGTGAGTGACAGTTAGCAAAAGAGGCTCATGTTCACCACACTTCTAGTCAACAAAGCTATGTCTTTTATTTTCTTACAGGTTCCCACTAGTTCTCTCAGAATTTTTGACCCTGTTAACACACTCGGCTAAAAGATTAGATATTGATATAATTGTGCTAGTCGCGTCATTTTAGCCATATGACTAGCTCCAAAAGCTAATTAGATGTGTATGCAGCATATCCTGTTAGTGTATTAGTGTATATATCAGTACATACAGGCACCGATATTCAATATGGATGCTGTTCTGCTAATACAACAAGACAAAAGTTAGCAAAACAAGCTAGAAATGAATCATGCAGCATAAGGACACAGCTAACTCGCTAACCTGGTGCCATGCTAGGAGGAGAGGGTGTTGGAACAGCCAGAGGAATTCCCACGCTGTTCCCACTGTTCTCCCGTCCGCCGCTACCGCCACTGCTTCCACTGCAGAGAAGAAACGTTAATACTGCAAATGTTACAACACGCTTCATTACACAGAAATACATGTATGTCCATTTACAAACTTTGTTTATTCTACTAACATGGCCGTGTAACAGCTACATATTTTACTTAAGTAGAAATTCTGATCTAGTGTTAAATACTTTTGTCCCTGACTTTTTTTTCTTCAGTCTGTTAGGTGTTTATTGCGATATGATAATTGTGTATCAGTGTGAACATTATAATGAGAACTGATCGGTTCATTCATTAGAAAAGAAGCAGCTCAACTATTCACGTTTACACACTTTCTCGTCTTACTCGAACGTAGTCGATCAGAAATATGTCTTTAGTTTTTAGCTTCTCTTTAGCCCGTAGTTTTATACTGGAGCTATGATGCTAATGGAGCTAACATGTCATGGAAGCTAATAGCTACAGGCTTAACATCACGCTAACAATTAGGTGCTGAAAAAACACTGAATACTTGAAGAAAAGTCTGTAAATGTAATTAACGATAGAACTATTCTTTCTTTTGAATTAAAACAGGATTATTTAAATTTTATTGTGACACAAAAGTCCGGAACTTTCTTTTCTACGTCTTTAAAGGTTATTAACTTTTTTTTAATAAACTGGAAAATATTCTGATTATCCAAACCTGTGAAAGAACCCTGCGTAATAATAGCTTCTGATTTCTGGACCAATTTTTTCCTTTAAAATGTCATTTATATGAATTTTTAATGCCACACCATCAATATTTCCTCCAGCTCAGCTGAACAGAAACCCGGAAATGTTCACAGTTCGCAGTTTTCTCGATGTGCGCTGACGTCTTCTCTCTCTCACAGCGTATAAAGGACTCGTGTGGAGGAGGAAACGAGGTCCACGACCAGAGAGCGTACTGAAAAGCTCCAACATCGCTGACAGACAGCCACGATTAGACACACTCGGGGTGCCAATACTTATCACACTGACAGCTATTCAGTGCATCACAACACTGTGAGCCTTCGAGTGGTGTTTAATTATTATTCGGGGCATGATCATAGGAATCAGACTGGTGTGAAATGCTGGGGGGAATAAAGAGGATGATGATGAAGATGAAGATGTTCTTCTCCAGTGCTGGACCTGTACGCTACCCCGGTGAGATCACTGCATATTTAAGGTTTAGATCGCAGATACAAAGGGCGATGTTAGATAAATTGAGTTAATAAAAATGAGGCGCTGATTATCGACGTGTTGCAGATGATTTACAGCAGAACTGAGTAAGTGACATCAGCAGCAGAAACTACAGTATATTTACATGAGCTTTTGCATGCGCTAACTGTGCTCATATTGCATTCGGATTGTTCCGGATTCTGATTGGACAGAAGATGATTACATCATCGTTTCTCTAGTAACTGCTTACTCACAGGGACTTGCACAGTGAACGCTCAACATAAAGGGATTAAAAAAAACACATGTAATTGTTATTCTGTTGTTGTTGTTGTTGTATGTGTGTGTGTGTGTGTGTGTGTGTGTGTGTGTGTGTGGGATGTACCTGTGTGTTCGGGGTCTCTGGTTGACCGATGCTGTGCGTCCTGGGCTGCTCTGACCACTGAGTCTCGCCGGACTCGTCATGTAGTCATTTGGCACCACGGGAGGTTTCACCGGCTCTAAAGTTTTATATGGTGTGTTTCTCCTGTAACACACACACACACACACACACACAGCAACACGATTCACAATATTAGTTACACACTTCAATATATTAACGCTTTATAAGTCAGTACTAATTAATTAAACTTTATGCTCTAATGCATACATTATCGTTTCTATAGCAACAGCTCATACACAGGGACGTGTACGGCAGGTGCTTCACGTCATAAACGGATTTAAAAATCATTGCTATGGTGCATTTTATGGAATGTATGGAAGGAGTCTCCAGTGTCAGCGCAGCAGTAAAGCCGTGGTGTAAATGATTTTAAGTATGTGTACCCCAGGGTGCCCCGCCCCGCCATGGGCGGGCTCGGGGGCTTCTGCGTGGGTGGGTTGGTCCTTGATAAAGTCCCGCCCCCGGACCTGGCAGGCTGACTGTTGCCTTGCTGGAAAACGGAACGACAATAATGAACAAATCCGTGTATACAAATAGATACATTAAAAGACGCAAATCAGAAACGTTTTCCCAGCGCTTACCTTCGCTTTTAGCCACTGAGCGTGTGCGGTGAGAAGAAAGGAGAGACATTTTAACCGGGTTATTTTTACTTAATGAGGAACATTTAGTGATACAGAAAGCCTTTTAACTATGGCATGATAAAGCACAAAGCCAGAGACGGTGGAAAGGTCAGAGCTTGCTGGAAATAAAATTAAGAGATAAACACGTAAATGTCACGTCCATCGTCAGGACAACTAATTTTCTTCAAAGGGCTGCACAAGCGATGTGTCGTACTTTAAAAAATGTGAAAATGAGAGGAATTTTCTTCTATCACTTGATTAACGGCACTACAAGTTTACCGAGTAGAACCTCCGGGTAAGAACGTTCACGCTTTCCCCGTTTTGGTTTCTGTCTTGTTCTGTGTTCATTTGTTTCGTCATTGTTCGTTGCGAAGTCTTGCCATGCTTTTCTTTAGTTAAGTCCCAGCCTTGCTTTCTGTTTCCTAGCTCCTGCTTTTTAACTTTCCCTGCCTGTGTTTTGACTATACAGTTTCCACACCTGTGTCTTGTATCACATAAAGTCACGTCATTTTTAACAGAAATGTCATCGTTTGAAGAAATAAAGGCAACTTCAGTCAAAAGCGCTGGCTTGAAAACTCAAATAAGAGATAAGGATTTAAAGTCCATTTAAAAAAAAGATGAAACTCTTCCTGTGTGTTTCTCCCCGTGCTGACCTTGACACCGTGCCCCACGTCGTCCAGCAGCGTGTAATCGATCGGCTTCCTGATGTAGCGCACCGGCCGCTCCATGTTCCCGGGGGCGATGATTTTGTGCGTCCGCGACGTGTTCTTGTTGGTGGTCAGAATCCCGATCTCTCTCCGAGCCACCTTTTCCTTGTGGATGTCCACGGTCTGCAGGCAGAGACGTGATCAGTGACACACACTTTAAAATGTCTTCCTCCCGTGAATGTTATTCAGGATTAGATCCTCTGGGAGGAGGTTAATCTGGGAAGCGCTCGTGCTTGCCGCTGTGAGAGCTAATCCTATTAAAAAAAACACCTAGTTCTATGTTTTATCTATGATAAGAAGCTAGAGAAAATGCTATTAAAAGGCAATTCCAGTGTTTTGCAGCCTGGAGAAGTTGCACAGATGTGTGCTTTCTGGCTGTATAAGATAATCAAACATAAGGAATTAGGTATAAATGTAAAACTGAGCAAAATGAAACAGAGACATGGTTAGCTTTTTAGATATTTAGGGTTTTTTTTCCGAAGATGAGTTAAAAACAGTATTGAATTTTTCCTTTCTTTATCCTTTCCTTTCACCGCTTCCTGATTTCCCAGAAAGGCGTGGCCGACCTGGGAGATGTGATTGACGGACGACTCCATGCGGCGCAGCTGAGAGGCCTGGATGTCCAGCAGCTGCAGCACGTTGTTGGCCAAAGCGTTGATCTGATACGCCACGCTGGCCAGCGACTGGGTGGTGTACGCTTTAGTCTCCTCCAAGGCCTTCTTTTTATCCTGAGCCTGAGGATGGAGAGGCAGACAGAGAGAGATGATGATGATATATACAGTACATCTATACACACAGCAGGGTTTACTCCTATAATCTTTAGGGTGTCTCGAATGGTCCAAAACAGAAATGGACCTAGGCTCCCAGAACCAGGAAGTGGTATCTCAGAGATTAAGAGTCTAGCAGTGAGCAGAGGGGTGTGAGTTCATATCCCTGCACTGCCAAAACCTCGCTGGTATGCCTTCATGCACAAACCCTGATCTTAGAATCTGACTGGTTTCTTCTTCAGATTTCACTTTGGATTAAAAAAAGGGTCAAATTAATATAGAAGTGTACAAATGTTTGCATCCCCTCATCACACCGAGAAACAAACATCCTGCTCGGTAATGACCACAAACGTTGCAGTGCTTAAGTACGAGAATACCATAAATTCTGTAAAGAAGAAAATACTAAATTTGTCTCATTATCTAATGTGTAAATTTGTAATTAGTCTAATTAATATCTCAATAGATAATATGTGGTCTAATTGGCCAGTATTTGCTTAGTCAAATGAAACAGTAATTAGTCAAATTATTCAATGTATAAATTAAGTTATTAATCAAATGAACAAGGTCCAGTGTCCAGTGAATTAATATCTGAATATGTCATAAGTTCAAGTAACCAATATTTACATATGGTTGATGAATAACATAGATGAACAGTCTAATTAACCGATTCATGTTAAACTAGCAAATAAACCTCTACTAATCTATAAACACACTAATATTTAAACGTAACAACGGTCACGCTTAAAAAAATAAATCACAACCTCCCTCTATGTCTAGAATGAATCAACTTGTGTGTCTGTGATTAATCAGTGAGGCCCAGGTCTGTTTATACACCAATTAATATGTAGCCCAGCGATAGTTAGCAAATGTACTGAGAAGGAAACACCGAGTGACTCATCGACGTAAACTGAGGTGTCACTGCAAAATTAAATTAAGACTAGACCATGAACGCCTCACATGCGGTGAATCGTGTGTATCTTCTTGTACAGTGATATAATTTGGCTAAATATAGCTAGCGAGCCAACATGTGGCTAGTTTTACAGCTAGCTAACTTGCTCATGTCTGAAAAGATGATTTAGCATAAAAGTAACACACGAGGACAAACACTCCACAGCAATCATTTCATCAAGCAGCTCAGAAATCAACTCAAACTAGTCCACAGTTCTGTGCCGCAGTTCCCTGTGTGTTTAAGAGATGCTCATGATGTACAGCGTTAATGTAGTTTTGTGAAATGTTGCACTGAAATGTTCGTGACAGAAAGGCGCCGGATTAGCATGGTTAGCATTAACATTAAGCATCTCACTAGCTACACTGTCGTTTAAATGCTTCGTTGATGTTTATAAGCGCATTAGCAATGTGGTAAGGTCACATGGTAACATGGTATGTACACTGTAGTAACGGAGGTTAATGTGACTAATTACCTATTTACGTACTGGTTAGGAAAACGGTTACGTTTATATTCTTCATATAAATATCTCCAAAGAGAGAGTTTAAAAGGAAGAACCAGGAAGTGCATGGGTGGGACGTTATAGCAGCGATAAACAGCCGTTCCCTCACCAGCCTCTCTTTCTTACCTCTCTAGTTAACATGACAAAAAAACCAAAACGCAGCTCGTCATGTTACTGAGAGCATGTTTGCCCGTTACAAAGCGCCGACACTGGTGACTCCTTCCATAAATAATGTTAAATCAACGTCTCCTCCATCATCAATTAGACCTTTTATTCTCAAAATCTGTTTATTATTATGAGTCCAGCGTACACGTTGCAGAGAACGAGCTGTTACTATAGAAACGATGACTTTTTCAGAACACCTTCTGACCAATCAGGATCCTGTGGCGTAAATGCAGATATCATAATATCAGCTGGAAATATTACATCATAGCTGATATGAGTGCAACAGCAGATGGTTTAGAATCAGTTTCATATATTATAAACATTACAAATATATCTACAGCGTGTGTATTATAGCCAGTATCCAGGTCTATCATTTATTCATATTGTGTTAAATTGTAAGTATTACATCTAAATCATTAATATTATCATAACACAGCCCCGATCATCATCATTCCACTGTAATCAACAAGAGGTAAATATATCAACACTTTATGTCAGTGTATGAATTGTATAGAATTTCATTGATATATTGAATGTAATTATATATTCATACCTGGGACAATATCATAATTAGTGCATCTTATTAACACTGTAGTATTATATTATTATCACTAGTAAATTATCATTGCATACTATATACTATAATCAAGCTGAAATTATAATCAAATCAAAGCAATATGTATACAATCATACTACTGGATTAATAACACATTCCAGAGATTATATATATATATAAATGAACAAATGTCATACATAATATGACATAATGTAATAATATTTTATTAGCTATTTTAACATGTGATATATTTAATCTGCTGTTCGTCTTTTACGTGCTGGAATAAAATCATGTGGCCTCAAAAAAACCCAAAGAAACAAGAAAACAGCTTTTTTTGCATCATTGATATTTAGATTAGGGAATGTGCATGCATTCAGCTGAGAGACGCGGGCACAGCAACTGAGTGGCATCAAAACCCTGCTCACATTCTCATCTAGACACAATCTGGGCAAAGACCTACAGGCCAGCATCTGATGGTGCATCTGATCTCAGTCTCAGCTCTCTGACTGACACACCCTCCGTCCACAAGCCCCACATCTGCACATCCGCACATCTGCACAGCACAAATGTGATGGGAACACAGATACACAAGCTTGATGCACGAGCTCCCATTTTCCCCGCAACATCACGCACCGACACGACCAGCGCAATAAACATCCATTCATCCATCCATCCCTCTTTATCTTCTCCTTCTTTTTCTTCTTCTTCTCCTTCTTTTCATTACCTGCACATAATTATTCTCGCAGTATTCCGCGACTCTGGACAGATTCTGGTAGCTCTCGAGTAAGGCTCTCTTCCCAGCCGGAATTTCTTCCTCTAACAGCATTTGTAGCTCTGCCATTTTACTCCCCTCCGCATTACTAAAGCCTCCTCTCCTCTCCCTGCCTGCCTGCGCCCCTTCTTTCATTCACACCGAGCACACGCCACAGCTCAGCTCCAGCAAAGAGTCGACTCTCCGATTCAGTGCGCTGTTAATAGAGAGCCGACTCCCGGCGGTGAAAATGATTCATCTCAACTGGGTAAGAGAATACAGTAGGCCTGTAGGATCCCTGTATGGCCTGGCATTTTATTCCAAATTAACAAATAATTAGTGATATAAATCAATAATATATATGTAAATAAGCCAATATATTGCAAAAATAATTCATTATTAGTATAAAATATTATTTCATCATTCTGCTTGTTTTGTTTTTTGTATATATTTTACTTTTATCCTTATATAGCTCGCTCATGATACTAGATTGTTTCGTTCTTTGTCTAATTTTTAATCTAATTTGAAAATACTTTAAAACATAGTTAAATATTATTATTTTTTTTATCTTAAATTGTTGCTGATCCATTTTTAAAAAAATCTGTAACACAATGTATTTACAGTGCCAGGTCTTTACTCAGTAAAAAATAATTTCTGGTTTTTGTGTGTACAGCTACAGATTAACCAATATTTATGAAACTCACTTATTGGTGAATAAAATTACCTTCTTTTGTTTTTTTAACGCCATTCAATAGAAATTATTTAACAATATGAAAATACAAATAGACTCATGTTGTATTCCTGAGGAAAATCTAAGGTTATTAAGTTAGAAAAAATATTAAATATGTCACTATACAGTGCCATGCTCTGTTTTAAGCAATTCAGCAGAATCGATTCTCGGAATCGACTCTATTGTTTTCCTACACAAGGATCAGAATCGGAATTGGAGTCGACTCGAGACTCGAGCTGTGTTTGTGGATAATCTCCTCGCAGTCCTTAACCGAACCTTCGCACTGTGTTTTGATTGGCTGCGTGATTTACTCGTCCAATAGGAGAAGGATGCGGTGGGTAGAGCGATGAGAAATGGTACAGAAACCCGGAAGCGCCGTGACGCTGTGATTTCTTTTCTCGAATAAAGTGATGTTTTGGGGAATAAAATGGGCTGTTAATACACCTGTAGTGAAGTTAAAGGATTAAATTACCATTAATGTTAACGAATTATCAGCTAAAGCGCTGAATTTAACTTTTATAGCGTTTAACTCATTCGTGTCATAACCGAAACACAGCACACAAACAAAGGGTTTTAGCAGGTGGCTGGTGGTTGTTTTTATTTCAAATACGTGTATTAACTCACAAACACGATATATAATATATAATATATAAAAGCACAACGTAGTCTATGTTTACCACTCTATGTAGTGCACTAACGGTCCAATAAGGAGTCATTTGGGATTCAGCCATCGTGTAATAGGGCTTAAATGCGCTTGTCGCAGGGATTTGTGGGTCTTGTAGTTTAGAACCTTGCCATTTCTGCACTTCTCACGCAATTTCAAAGAGATTAGAACTACATTTACCATGAGCCATTCACTGCAGACAGGCTTTGGTTAAACAGGTAAGAGGCAGCTGGTGAGTTTATTATACGCTTTACTCTTCATTAAAACAAGCTGCTACAGTTTCCCCTCTTCACATCCTCACACAGATTTATTTTAATGTTGTCTTAATTTAAACTGTCAGTAAAATGTATTATGTACGTCTCATTAATCAAATAACAAGGCATGTCATTATCATAAATGGTTGTAATTTATTGCTGTCGTTTGTAGTTTTATGATTTTCTGTCTTCAGCGATGGAGAATTCTGTTCATCAGAGAAGATTTCAAGCAGCTGTTAAAGTGATGAAGACTTTACCTGCAGATGGTAATAACTTTCTGTTATTATGTCGTAATGATGCGATTATCTGGTCAATTAAACATTTATACTACTGCTAGTAGCAGTACTAATAGTAGTAGTAATAATAATAATAATAATAATAATACATTAATTGAGTGAAGTAGTTCCCATTATATCTGTTACTTTGAGAAACACTAGCATACAGACTCCATGTGAAGAATACTTTCTGATATTTGAGTTTTCATAGAGTATTGTTTACTCTCTGTGACTTTGGGATTCATCATGCATTACCCATAATGCATTGCGGAAAAAGCATGGGTCAGAAATGTAAACCTGAAGCTTTTTTAGTTCGAATTAAAGTTCTATAGAACAATAGCATGTACGCTAAGTGCTGTTTATCCAAACATTGAACAGATTCATTAAAAGCAAATAACACTTTTCCTCATGAATGTTGAGTCAAGTGTTCAGAACAGGATGAACACATTGATGTGAAGGATCTGTAGCTGGAGATCGCTGATGAACTGCAGCTTTATCTGTAATTACACATGGCACATTGTAACGTCTCAGGGCGTTATCGTTGATTTAAAAAAAAACTGTAGCTGTTTTTGTCACTGTCTCTGCTCCGCTCAGGTGCCTTCCTGCCGTCTGACGACATGCTGATAAAGTTTTACACCTACCACAAACAGGCCACGGTGGGAGCCTGCAACACCACCGAACCCTGCAGCCGGGACGCGCTGAGCCAAGCCAAGCGGTGAGTGGAGCTGCGAGAACATTCATCAGGAAGAGTTCTGCTGCAGAACCGTTTCAGCCTCTATTGGAAATCCAAACGTAAAATAGGGAAAGAATGAAAATGTATCCAATAATATCAGTGACAGAAAAAAGAAAAAAACGATCATTTAAAAAAGTGTGTTGAAGGATAAAAGTACAATAAATAAAATTATATTTAAAAATAGGTCATATATTACATAAGTATATATTATATTCTAATCTATGTGGCTTATTACTTGCTCATAATAATACATAATTAGACTAATAAAATAAATGTAAAAAATATTACAAATTTAAAATATTTTTAAAAATAGAGTAAAAGTACAAAAATTATATTGCTAAAGTAAAAAATATAATATCTGTTCATTAATATGGCCCATTATTTAAAAAGTTTCAAAACATGTAACAACTGTAATGATTCTGGATTTAGAAATGTTTCAATTGATTGAAATTTGTGTACAGGGAGGCCTGGAAAGCGTTAGGTGACATGTCTAAGGAAGACGCTATGAAGGCGTATGTTGAGGAGCTCCTGCAGGTGAGTTGCTTCATTTCACTCGTGTATGTTTTCAGAATCGACTCTTTCAGGATCGTTCTTTTCTGCTGGCTAGATTTTGGAGATGATTCCCGTGACGGAGGAGGTGTCCGACCTGCTGGACGTGCTCGAACCTTTTTACGAAGTGGTGGAGGATGAGAACGAGAACGAAGATAACAACACGACCAGCAAACCTGCGCTGTCGACTTTCTCAGGTGTCATTTAAAGTATATACAGAGTAATAGTGATAGTCAGTCTCAGTGAAGGAGGCGTGGCCTCTGCGTCAGTCTCAGTGAAGGAGGCGTGGCCTCTGCGTCAGTCTCAGTGAAGGAGGCGTGGCCTCTGCGTCAGTCTCGGTGAAGGAGGCGTGGCCTCTGCGTCAGTCTCGGTGAAGGAGGCGTGGCCTCTGCATCAGTCTCAGTGAAGGAGGTTTTAAATGTATGTCAGATCATTGTATTGGTGTTAATGATACTAATTAGCTGTATGTTTTTCTGTCTGTATTCTCCTCTATAATTCTGGTGTAATTCTGGATTATATAATATGTTTATTGCACAGATGAGACGGGGCTAACGGTGGCTAACAGAGTCGAGAGAGGAGGATCTCCGGTGTCTAATGACAGTGTCTCCTCTCTCACCAAAAGCACACAGAGCTCCTTAAACACAGACGAGGAAGAGGAGGAGCTGGAGCACAGCCGAGAGACGAGCCGAGAGACGAGCAGAGACACTCAACATCACTTTTTTCCACTCCGCGCTGATGGTATTGGAGGATAATCATGAGACAAAATGCATTAATCCCCCTGTCTTAATAAAGCGTGCGGTGTGGGCGGTGCTGAGTTATGATGTCACTAATTATGTCAGATCGCCTTACAGATGGCGGTGATGTCAGTGAGCCGGAACAGCCGTGTGAGGTGTACAGTGACTCAGTGAGAGCCGAAGAGGTATAAACTCTCCATCATTCAGTTCATCATCACTTCATGAATAAAGTTTTAAGATTTAGGAGCTGGTTTTGATAACATCACCCTCTCAACCGGCTTCGTGGATGTATTCTGACCGAAAAAACGTTTTTAAATACATGCACAAACGGAGAAAAGTCTCACAGACAACAACAGAGTAAGTGGGGGCGTGGTCTGAAGATTGTAGGCGGAGCTTGTGTGTTAGAAGTGAGTTGGTCTTGTAAACCACAATGGCCACGTCCTAGGTGGTCAGACTGATTACTAGAAATTTCCATGATTCTCCGGTGCAGATGCAGTGAGAGTCTTTCACTTCTGTCATCTTTTAATGCTTTTGGTTGCAGCAGTGTAGGCTGGCACGTTTACATGATTAATCCTCATCTGCCTTGAAACGGCCTGCGTATTGTCTTGCTGCAGAATACACCCATGTTACATTTTTTTTTTTAATTCTGTCGTTCTATTTTTGGTAAATAAAATGAAAAATAGTGGCACATTTTTGCTTTCCTTCCATCCAAAACCCATGGGGGATACAGACTTTTGCACTCAGCAGTATGCTCTGGTGCCTAGAGAGAAAGAGCTGAGTTTGTTCCAGTAGATGGTCGACTTGTGCTCTTCAGGGTCCTAGTGCTGGATAGTTTAGGAAAAAACTATTTATTCTAATATAATAATATTGCTATTCAAATAACCAACACAAACGTCATTTTATGGGAATTTCTAGAAAGCGTAGATGTTTCTGTAATCAGGTTTTATCTATTAGAGGATATTTTGACGGTTAAAACAGGTGCTTTAGAGTTCTGCTGTTGCTTTAAATGTTCATTTCAGCAGTTCTGCCACATATTTCTCAGCAATTTCACTCCCTGACATTTTAGATCAGATATATCCAAGTCTGTGGCGTTTTATTATTAAAATGTCCCAGAAGGCCCCAGCGAGGATTGAACCCACGACCCCTGGTTTACAAGACCAGTACTCTAACCACTGAGCTATGGGGCCCTGTGTGATGGTCAGCACTACATTCAGTCACACCCTCAGTGCTGACATACACAGGATGACATGCTGCTCGCATTCCAGGGTGTTCACCTCCTGTTATTTATAATAACCTGGAGTTCGTCGAACGAGCGCGTTCCTGTTTGGTTCAGGTCCAGAGTGGGAGGAAGTAGAGCTGTAAAGACTTGCTTTAGTAATTTGATTCTTTTTGTGTACTTGTCAATCAAACTACATGAGTCATTCGATATACCTTTTAAATTATTTTTTATAGAACTTCCATTTACGTAATAATAGCAACACACGCCACATATGCAGCTAATAATTCATTTTATTGCTAATAATTTTATGCAAATGAGCGCTCCGTAATTTCAAAGTGACAACAGAACATGGATAAAAAATAGCAAACTTGATAACATGCAAAAAAAGTCCAATCTGATTTACTACCTAGGATTTCATATGTCTTCCACGTGACCAATGCATGGTTATTAATGCATTAATAATAGATGCCGCCAGTTTGTATGTCGATTAGTGGGCGGAGTCAGTGTAAATAGTGAATTTATGCCCCGCAGCCTGAGTTTCTGTATACATTCAGAATGTTTCCTGAATTATATCTTAATATTTTCACAGTAAGGTTGGTGTCAAAGGATAAAATATTTATATAGTTTATTGACATTCAGTGTAATAAAAGCGTCATATAAAAACCCAAACATGTTTCTTCTCCTTGTAGTGTTACATCTTTAATAGAAATTAAAAATACGCAGTTGTGCTGGTTAAGAAATAAATCAGCACACAAAGTAATGAATTATCCTGTTTAGTGTTTTTCAGCATGTATGGTGTTGCATTTTGTGCGACACAACCAATCAGCAATGAGCATTGTTCCAAGCCCCGCCCCCTGGAGTGCCTTTAAGTTAACGTTTAAGCAGGCATTAAACAGCACGCAGATGGACTGTTTGGTACTGGATTGAATAAGCAGTCCAGGTTCCCCCAGCAGTGATGTAAACCCGAGTGTGTGCTCTTCTCCCCAGGGTTCAGGAGGTCTCAGACCAGCTGCAGCTCCAGCCAAAAAGCCAGAGGGGCGAGGGGCAAACACCGAGGATGTGGGTGTGAGTCAGGATGGAAAACCACGGGGAGCAGCACTTCCCCCCCTCTGCACAGCGGCACATGGACCGGTCCAATCTGTCATCCTGTCAACAGGGAGACGGAGAGGCGAGGGATTTACTTTAATATCCTGTATTTAACCTACTAAGCTGTGTAGCTAAACAAAGCAGAAGGGTTCATATCTAGTGCACTTGACTTTGCACCCTAAATAGTGCTCCAGGCTACTAGACTAAATTAAATATGCGCTGGGAAAAGATTATATTACTGCAGTTTACTCAATATGATATAACCGAATTAGTGCTTCTACTATAAACACCATAAAAGTTGACCTGCTATAAATACTGGAGTACAATTCCTATGGCAAACAGAGGCGCAAATCTGCAACTACAGTAATATGTCAAGAGAAACAAAAACTAACTTTATATTAAAACACACTAACTAATATACAGACTACTGCAAGTGCTCATGTAGGACGCGTACCGGAAACACACTTACAAACAGTCAATCTACCACAATAGTTCATATAGCATGCCTACCGTAAATACACTAACAGATGGGCAATCTAAAATGACTGTTCACGTAACACTCCTGCGGTAGACGCAGTAACCGATGTGCAAACTGTCGTAACTCCTGGGCCGACTACCATGAACACACTAACGAATGTACAGCTGTACAAATGTCTAGAGTTGTGTTTCATTTTTGCAGACGTTTTCTCTATATAATAATAATAATAATAATAATAATAATCATAATGATTTGTCTAAACTTCCTCTTCTCCTTCATGGTGTAAGCTAGCAGGACAGTCTGTCGCTCCTCTGAGTAACGTTGTGACGTCAAATAATGGTACAGTCAGCGAAAGTGTGGTGACGGATCCAGTGAAAACGCAGATTGCTGTGGCGTTGTCACGGCTACAGGACGACATGCGGAGCGTGCTAGTGAGGCTGAACGCGCTGGAGGCTCGGGCTCTGTCAAAGGTGAGGAAGATGTTTTCTGAACCTTTGGATCTCTTATACGTCACAGCGCTGTTGCATTCTGCATTCTGACTGGTCAGTGTGTGTTGAATAATTTTAGGTTTCTCAGTAAAGTGCTTTTTTGTCTCTGATAATATTAGAAGTATGAAAAATTATATGTTTCAATACGTGTAGCAAAACTGAGTTTTTTTGTGAAGGATGTGACAGTTATGATCATTTTAAATTAATAATCATTAAAAAGGAAACAGTGCTCTCTGGTGGTGAGAAGGAGAAATCCTGATTAAACTATCTGATGTTCTTCTCAGGTTAAAAGGCTCGCACTCTGCCGTGAGCCTCATCATACAGCTCTGACTAACAACGTAGGTGTAAACAAGTAAAGAAACGTTGGTGTATGTGTTATAACTAAAAACATTTTTTTACAGCAATGACTATTTCACCTGTCTGATTTAATAGCGACTTCCCAAGTGTCCATCGCTCATCTCCCAGGTCTCAGTGGCATTTCTACTCGCCTGGCCTTTTGTAGCACACCTCTTAGTGCAGCTTTACCTTAAGAAGAAAAGGTTGGTGCAACACATAAGTATATTTATAGACTTAAGCAATGTGAATTTAGTGGTAAGAGATTAAAATGATGAACTTTGTGCTAAAAGGAAGTGCAGTTCTATAAAGCTGATGTGAAGTGGACATTTGAATGTGCAGGTCAGCTCACCCGGGCTGCTTTCTCACTTCCAGGAAGACCAAGCTATAAATCCAGCTATGATGCACATGAATAGAGCTCTGCTGAAATATTAGAGCAACCACAAAACATCTATGAACATCACTTGCGCTCCAGTCCTGATTTTGATGTGCCCTTGCTGACTTCTTCCCCCCTTGGCCCCTTGATTAGGGCCCTGTCACCAGCTCTACACTGGAAGTCTGAGGGATCGAGTTAGATCTATTTTTAGGAAAAAAATCCATCCATCCATCCATTATCTGTACTGCTTTATCCGTCTGGGTCGCGGGGAAGCTGGAGCCAATCCCAGCATCTTGGGGCGAGAGGCGGGGTACACCCT
>JAQMYM010000001.1:23568214-23580714 GCA_030014255.1 Parauchenoglanis ngamensis
GCACCCGGAGGAAACCCACGCATGCACGGGGAGAACATGCAAACTCCACACAGAAAGGCACCCTGGGTGACCCGGAGGAAAAACATCTCAATATGAAATTTGTTGCTAGTATATTGAACACTGTAAAATTAGTGATAAGTCAAATGATGTAAAATTGACAACTTGAGTAGTGTAAATTTTTAAGTAACCCAAATGATGTGAAATTTTGGTGGTAACTTGAATGATGTGCCATTAAAACACACAAATTGTCCCCCTTTTAAAAGCTAAGGACAAACCATTTTAAAATGGAGCATAAGTAATAAAATAGTTAACCTCTGAAACATTTAACGTTTTACTTGCTACACTAACTGTTTTTTTTTTTTTTTATGCAGCAGCTACTTTCTTTTGCTAGCTAGAAAGCAAACTAGCTAAACGTCATGCTAGCTCATGAGCGGATATGACTCCGCTATAAAACGCTTGTTAACATATTAGCCTGTAGAAAACTGTCAAAAGTAGTCTACCTCATGTTTTATATATGCATTTTGTATTTATTATTAGAGTTTGCAGAGTAATGTATCTATATTTTTTGCATTAGCAGCACTTTGTGTATACTGAATAAACAACTTTGTGATTTCTTTTCTGTCATTCTTGTTTGCTAATACTTCCTGAAGCAAACATTTATTTTCCAGCTTCTCAAAATCACCGTCAATGAATTTAATCTTTTGGAATACTACAAAAATTTAAGTATATATATATATTTGAACATATAAAAATCTGATGCCTGTTTGAAACGGAACCTTTAGTTTAATGCGGAATCTTTGTCTCAAGTTCGTGTTTCCTTCCGGTGTGTTTCAGAGGGAGCGCCATAACAGATACGCGTGTGTCTGGCGTGTTGGTGTTGAACTGTTTGTGTTTTTAAAAGTTTTTCTTTCTACATGGAAAGTGTTGGGAGGACAAATATCGCTATGGATGAAGGAAATCGAGCAGAGCCTTCGAACTGGATCATACAGCATCCCGTGGTGAGGTTTAGCTTTTAACGCCAAATCGTAGGATTTATTGTCACTTGCCATGAGCCAAATATCAAATGACACTAGACAGGACAGGACAGGACAGGGGGGTGCGCTAACTTTTGCAGCCATTTTAATATAAAGTTACTGTCATTTAGATAAACATCTACTGGATAGTTTTTTCCTTTCAGTGTATATTATGGAAATAAGTGACATATATTTTTTTTTATATTATATTAGCTGGTTGATTGGGCTCTCTGAAATCTACCTAGCGAGCAAAATGTGTATTTATTAGTACCTGTTTTTAAAGTTTTAAAGAAAATAAAAAACCTCTGTCTCATTACTATGTCGCGTCATTGAATTTCTGGTTCTGCGTTGAGTGAAATGATATTTTTATTGTTGTATATTTTACATACTGTGTAAAATATTAATACATATGCTTAATAACTCTGCCCAGAAAAACATTGAATATATTTATATTGTGATTTTGGTGCTGTATTTTCGTTATTCCTGTGAGAAGTTAGCGGTTTTGTCCCTCTCTGACGTCACAGGGGGAATTAGTTTTTGCTAGCGACATTTAATAGGAGGAAAAAAATAGTCAAATACAGCAAAGGGTGTTAAACATTCTACCCTGTCCACCTGTATGGTTGCTATTATTGATGATGTCAAATATTATACACCTTTTTTATTGTTGTTTAGTACCAAGAAATGCTGAATCTGGGTGTAGATGACAGCGCACAGGTTTACAGAGCTTTCCTGGTTTACCTCGACCTGACCGAAGGTGAGAGAATTTCCTTTTTACCTCAGATGTGTTGGAAAATTACCCTGTATTTCTATTAGCATTGACCAATTGAGTGAACTTCTGTCACACTGAGAAACATCACGGTTTCTAAGCAACGGGGAAATGCTGAGGCGCAAAGACGCCTCATTGTCGATGAGACTGAGTCTAATTACCACACGACAGTCAAGTATTCCATATAGACCGTTCTAAAGCTCCAGTCATGATGAAAATTAGATGAGAATGTCCAGAACACTGACATTTTCCTCAAATGTTTTGGAAAATTACCTAGATAACGCTTCACATGACTAAAATTCCAGCTTAATTACATTAGCATTAACCGCTAAGCAAATGTCAGTCATACCAACAAACCGGCAACTCCTTAGGACACTGTTGCTAGGCAACAGGGCAGCATTAAAGCCCAAAGACTCCTTATTGTCAGTGGTTAACGGTTTAGTTAGCTCATCATCCATACAGACCGTGTAAAAGCGCAACGATGATGAAAATAACCTGCAAATGTCAACATTTCCCTCAGATATCGTAGAAAATTTGTTAAAAAAAAAAAAAAGACCCCGTATGACTGCAACATAATTACACTTGGCGTTCTCAGGCAAACGTCCGCCATGTTTAATGTTTGGTGACACAGGCTTCAGCATGCTAACTAGCCTGTGCGCTAATTAGCCGTCCTGTTTGCTAGGCTGCAGGTTTAAGTAATAACAGTTAGGTCAGCTTGCTTATTGTATGATTTCTACACAATACTCCATTTCAGAAGTTTTAGGGGCCAAGAAGAGAAGACGCTTTAATGAAAAATTAATCTGCGAAGCGCGCTGCTGTACAGTAGTGTGTCGTGGTCGGTGATGACGCGGACGATCCTGATGTCTTTCCTGTGTTGCAGTCCGGCGTTGGACAGGCGTGGTCGCCGTGCCGTGTCCTGCACTGAAGGCTGTTCTGCTGGAAGGTCGTGCAAAAGAAGGCGAGGCGCTTCAGGTGGTTTATCCACTTCCTGCTCAGGGGAGCGTCAGTCACAGAGAGTGAGTGAACACACACGACGCTCCTGACTCCACACAGCCCGAGTTAAAGCCGGCCCCGAGACCCGCGGCGTATCGTACGCTGCACATAACATTTACTTTACATTGGGCTAGCTAACATTAGCACAGCGTTACAGCATTTAGGATGCTAACTTCGGTTTCTAGATACGCTAGAAGTGTCTATACATTTTTTTTTTTTACTAAATTTTAAAAGACAGGTTATATAAACTTACATGGCGTTTTTGCTATGAATTAGTTTTTGGAATATTTAAAAAAAATAAATAAAAATGTAAGAAAATTCCAGTAAAAATGACGTAGGATTTAAGAACCTTCTCGTGCTTTAGATAACGGCGCTATGGAATCTTTCAGCAGCTGTTTGTTTTGTTTATTGTGTATAAATACATAGCTAGAGTTATATTTATAATCGAAATGTTTTTTAAATTGTATTAACCGTACCTCGTCTTAAACGCCTGTCCGGTCTCCGCGTGTTTCTCTCAGTTTGAGGCGCGTCGCGTGTCGTGGGAATCCCATGCTCCTTTGCGCCGTGGCGTCCGACTCCACGCTGGTGTATCAGCGGCTGAGCGACGGCATGGTGACCCCTGACCCCCCTGTAGACATCAAAGACCTGGGACGCCGACAGCACCGCAAACGCAGACGCCAGACGTGAAGCGGAAAAGAGATTTTCGCAACGCAAACACGCCGCTGTGGAGTTTCTAAGAGGTGAGTTCGAGCGCGTTCGCCGTTTCAGGTCTGGACCACGAAGTCTAGAACAAAGCTGTGTGGTGTACAGAATGTTATATTCTGCAATATTACAGAATATGTACAAAGCTATGTTAGTATATTTAATTTAGTAATAATAACCTACAACAAAGTAATGCAGCTCATGTTAAAGGATATTACCAAAGAAAATGACTAAACACAGCTAGTAAGCTAGCTAGCGTTAGGAAATATGACTAAACAAAGCTAGCTAGTTTGTGAATAGATTTCAGGGTATTCACATCTGCCTTCATCTTCTACTGCATGGGCAGAAAGAAAATCAGGACTTTTGGTTTCTGTACATGAATTATTTTGTCCTTTATCTTTGTGAAATACCAAGTTGAATGTCTTGCTAATGTTCAGTAATAGCCAAACAAAGCTAGCTAGTGCTGCATGGTATAATATTAATAATAATCCCAAACAAAGCTATCTTACCTTTAATAATATCCCAGAACAAAGCTGTTGAGCTAATGTTACAGGATCTCGCCAAAGACAAGGAAGCGAACATGAGAATAATCTAGCCAATGTTAGCCAATATCCTGAAACCGAGGCGGGGAAAAGAGTGTTCCAGAACAGCGCTAGCCAGCTAACGTTCAGGAAAACACTGTAATAACGTCTGCTAGCTTGGGAACGTCAGGAAATCTCGCAGTGTGTAAAAACAATCGAATGAGAGAAAAGACGAGTTTATTATAAAAAGTTTTATTATTATTTGTCGGGGGTTTGGGGACAGGGTTGGAACAGAGCGCTTTTACACCACCATGCACCAAAAACAGTATCATCCTGTGTTTTACTTATTTCATGAGATTTGTATACTGCTGTAGACATGATGGTTCATCGGCACATGCTTCTGCTCATCAGCGCCGCTCTGTCAGGCTGCTCTCACACTTAATGTTCACTTTTTCCACATCAACCTGCTGACCAATCACGGCAAAGCGAGGAGAGACAAAACGCGAGTCAGTGAGCAACGCAGGAGATTCACCACACGGTGAACTGAAAATATTTAAACGCTGCGTCGTAACCCAGAGGGCCAGCTAGGCTAGTTAGCCGACACCAGCTGGGGCTGGTTGCTATGGTTACAAAAAATTGTTTGGGGGGGGACAGCAGGTGTGAAAGCAGCCTTCAGCCACGCCAAGTTTAAAGTATTGCGATGCTGAAAGTGTGTGTGTGGCTCGCTGTACACACCGGCCTGAGCTGCGTCACGCTAAACATGTCTGAAGAGTTCAAGGGAAAACGAAAAACATAACACTTATAGACTTAATGGTGAGAAAAATACTTTTCCGACACACACACACACACACACACATATATTTATATATAAAATGACTGGAATGTGTGGGATGGAATTAAATTTGTCCTTTGTCTTGTTTCTTTCGACATGATGATCTGCATCTCCCCGGGACGTCTCATCTCCAAGGAAGAACAAAGAAGAAGAAGAAGAAGCGAGATGTCCAGCAAATGTTTCATTCTGCACGTGCAAGAGATGGAAAGCCGCCGAGTCTCTGCGGACGTCCTCGATTAAAAAACCCCAACAGGTCCAGGACAGTGTTATGTTCATGGCTCTCTCTCAGAAACGTCGAGAAACAAGAGAAAGGCTTAGTGTAAGGCAAGGGCACCGTGACGACCAAGACGACGGACGTCCGTCCCCTTTTCTCCTCCCCTCCGGACGTCTCTCCGTGGTGGGAGCGCTGAACGCCGAGTGTAAACAGGAGGGCTGGATGGGGGTGAGGGGGTAAACTCGCCCAGCGCTCAGAGGAGGGGGGAGAGACGAGGGAAGGGGCGCTAAAACAGCGGCAGGTTATGTCACGTCCTCCTCCTCCGAACAGTAGTCGCGTCCCTGAAGGAGGAAAACACACACTTATTGTTTTTGTCCTGGAGGCAGAGAAACGTACACGGCGTTACTCGTTAGCTCAAAAACCAGTCGAGGCTGAAGTCTGCTTCTTTACCGGAGCTGATGTAGCGACCGCGCAACAGGAAAGAACTCCAAGCCTAAAGCCTGCTTACATGATGTCCTGCTGCTGCTCGGCGCATCACGCGTGCACATCCTCAGAAACTAACGGGGCGTGTCTGCCACCGCGGCCCGTACTGACTAAGCAGACCGACGTCGTGTCTGGTCAGTGTTTGAACTTTAACCGCACTGAAAGGTCCGTTTTGAGTGCCGCTCTTCTGGATTTCTAATATTCTTCACTATCAGGTGAGTTTCTGATCCGAGCCACAGATCACGACGGCGTCTACGCGTGTAACGTTGCCGTGAGTGAAATCTCTGAACTCAGCAACGTAGCTCAACGTGCACCTAAACCAAAACGACCGCTTTTCCCTCGGATTATCGCTTATTTCATTTGTGTTCAGCTTTAGAAGTGACTACCGTTTCTCATCCAAACGTAAATAAATAAACAAACAAACGCCGGACAGGCCACGCCCACTGATGACTTCCCCTGTGATCGTAACGCTCCTCTTTGAATCATCATCCAAAACACCTCCAACATACGACACCGCTTTCAGCGTTTAGGCCACGCCCCCCCCAAGACGCCGTCGCCGCTAAACTGCTAGATGTTAGCTTCTGTTACTCGTTAGCCACGTCAGCTAATCATGCTCCGCTACAGGCAGAAGACATGCCTCGACTGCATTTGAGGAACGTGGTGAGCACCTTTTCAATCTTCTCGTCCAGCATCCTGAAGAACTCCTGCTGGCTCTCTGACGAGTGGATGCTGCACCAAGACAAATCAGATAATCAGCAAAGAGCAAAGCAGCCCAAGCAACAGACACGGGATGGACAGTCAGGCATGCTGTTACACTCGGCGTAGAGACGCACCTTATTTTATTAGTGTTCCCGCTGGCCTCTTTGTGTTTGCCCTTGTGCAAAAATGTGCTCTTCTCCTGAAAACACAAACACCACTCACTGAAAAAACCATCAAACAGTGACATGAACAGGAAACGAGGCCAGACCTCGGGGAGAAAGGGGGCGGGGCTATAATATACACATGAGTGAATGCAGGTGTGGCGTCCGCCAATAAGACAGCGGGACGGCGCTGGTCTTTCATTAGACACGAGCTCTACTCAGACTGGATTAGTTTATAACAGGCTGCACATTACTTTTATTACCTATTTAAGCGTGTGTGTGTGTGTGTGTGTGTGTGTGTTAGTTACCAGGTGCTCCTGGTTGCGCGTGTTCATCCGCTCCTCCTCTCCGTGCACGTACTTCACCTTCTCCACTCCTTTCATTTTGTACTCGTCTAAACAGAAACGGGGAGATTTAATGAAACACTCGAGTGCTTTTTAACATCACTTTCATCTTCCATTAGTTTCCTTAACGAGGGGAAAAAAGAATCAAAATTCTGGCTTCAAAGATGGGAGCTTAGTCCACGCTTCCTGTTTCACTAAACAGAAACAAAATTTAATTAGCGTGTTGTCTCTGACACACACACACAGCTGTTTACACATCACACAGAAATGTTTCTTTAATGATTCTGCAGAACAAATAAGTCTTTCTTACAGCTACATAAATGTTAGTGTAAAGTGGGCGGGGCTAAGTGTGCCTACGGCTTGACTATCGGTCATGACTTCAATGGTCAGCTCGTGTTCCTTTGTAAATAAAATGTACTTACTCCAACCATTACTTTGTTTTCTTGTCTGTTGACGTATTTACATACATTAATAAAACTTATGAGAATAGAAATGTGGGGGAAAAACAAATCTCAAACCCGTCATTCATGTGAATGAAATCAAGATTAGAAATGACTTCTGATAACGCTCACCACAGCTTGGCGAGCTCACTAACCACAGGGCGACGGGAAGATCAGCGAGAGTTTGTCACTTCCTGCAGAAGCTCTGACGGTGCGTAAAGACAGAACCGCGCTCTCCGTCACCTCATACGGATTCCTCCCAACCAACAAACCACGTTTACGGCTACCGTACAGCAAGACACGCCTCCAGGGGCGGGACAAACGCTCTCGCTGGGCTAAAGGGCAGGATCCATCCAACCCCCTGCGTAGGACAACCTGATCTGTGCTAGGGAATAAATCCGGGGTTGTTGCTCGATATCGCATCAAACATCGTGTCAAAGTTCTGGTACGTTCATCTGGAGGAACGCTGCATTTTACTTTGCTAAAACTTTAACGTCACTGGAGATGTTACCATGGTAACTTGGTCTGATCTGGTCAGTGAGAAGTCGTCTTCTGTGTGTGTGTGTGTGTGTGAGAGAGAGAGAGAGCGACAGAAAAGTGTTCCTGACCCGATGAGAAGGCGTCTCCATTGCTGTGGGCTTTGTCCCGATCCTCCTCATCTCCAGGAACGGACGACAACTGCTTGGCCGAAGCGCAGCCCATCACTCCCTCACACCCCCCTCTCTCTCCAACATGGTACAGTCCTCCACACCTGAGAGAGAGAGAGAGAGAGAGAGAGAGAGGCTCCTGAACATTAACTATAAATGGATAAAAAAAATACAACTTGGTCCAAGAGGAATAAAACACTTGGACACGCGCTGTCACATCAGATTGCGACTCTGCTTCATTACACGACCCCGTCACTCACCTGCACACTTTCAGTTAGGTGCAAAAGTTTGCACACCCTTAGAACTAAACGACTTTCATTTCCACCCCTCAAGATATTTAGATACACAGCTGAAGGCTCTGACAGCAGATCAGGACATTTTGCAAACTTTCTGCACTTGAGTGTGTTTGTCGTGCTGTGTGTGTAACCTAAACCGTACAGTGCACTAGGTAGTGCGTAAAGCGTCATGACGTCACGCGGTGTTCACGTCACTCCTATAGGGTGTACAGGAGGAGCACGAATTACACACACACACAAGTTTCTCATCCGAGCCACATGCAAGACATTTCCACACACCAGCTGCGGCTGTAAGGCTTCGAGGTTGAACGTAAACATGAAGTCTTAACATTCCTGTTACAACATAAACATGAATTACAACGAGGCACGCGCCGCTGGTGGTGTTGTGTTTCCATTAGCTAATGGTAATTAACGGCCTAGCGTTTAACATGAAACACACAAAACACACACAAGACTGAGTTTAAACGATTCAAAAGCCAACCAGAATCCCCCCCGCTACAGGAATAAGGGGTAATATGGTCAAACACACGGCAATGTGTGGACATTTCAGCATGTTGTGTAAGACAGGCGGCGGTAGGAAACAGCACCGAGCAAAAACAACAATGCAAACAAACACTCCGGTGTTTCCTTCTTTTACCCCCAGATTACAGCGAGCACGCCTTTACACTCGCCTTCTCCTCGCACAAGCAGAGGCTTACCTGCGAGCAAATCTCAGTGTTTCGGTGGAAATAGTGGCGATTTGCACAAAAAACTGCCCTCCGTGTCCTGCATGTGAATCCAGCCGCAGCAGCAGACATGGGAAAGCGAAAGCCTCGCGAGACGCGTTCCAAACCTCCCCGCGAGCCCCTGTGTAGGCGCCCTAGGTAGGGCGTGACGTAGCAGGACACTAAAGCGCTTCTTAGCGCACTACGTGCTCATTTGGGACCCGACCCAGCAGCAAGGGGTATTCCATTTAAAGCGAGACCGTTTCCGTTGTTTGTTGTTTCTTACCAAACTGTTCATATTTTTTTTTTAAAAAGTGTTACGTGAACGTACTAAAAAAAGTATGTATGAAATAATATAATACTTTGTTGTGTATTATTGTTGCTAATGCTTGTGAAACATCAGTATTGTGAATAAACGAGTTAATCCAGTTTAATAAAATCTAAAAGTATATGTATGTAAGATATACAATCTATGCATGCAATATAGATTATCTAAGATATATGTATGTAAAAGAAAATTAAAAAATATATATTTCTAGCTAGCAAAATTATAGTAGGAACGTTCGGCACGCCAGCGCGATCTGTGGACAGAATTGAATGTTACATATTTCCGGCAGTGCCATTAGAGACTTCCGGTCCTGACTGGGAAAAATCGCTTCCAAAATAACAAAATGCCCAATTTTGTTCAGATAAAACACGTCAAAGTACAAAATAGTTTATTAAAAAAAAACATGTACATGTTGATGTGAAATAGAAATGAAACCAAATCTGAGGAATTTTACGTCCACGTGGCAACCGGAAGTACTTAATTAGTTAACGCATTAAAGACAACTCTTAATGAGCCAAATTACAGGCTTTCCTTTTTTTTTAAAGATGTTACATTAAACATATACTACAATAAAATAAGAGACTGTGGTGATATTCTCTTCTGAAGAAATAGATTTTAATTTACAGTCCCATCGTTTGTAATTAAAGTAATTGTCAATCTGACGCTGTGTCTAGGAAGATTTCTATATCTGAACATTATAAATCTTTCTTTACTTCAGTTTGTCACACATTGGTTTGATTTTGTAACATGTACCCATGATGAGGACACTGCTTTTTTTTTTTTTTTTTAAAGAAGTTGCATGTATTCTTGTTCAATTTAGCATTCTTCAATATAAAGATGATGTAAAAGTTTACACACCCCTGTTCAAATCGCAGGTTATTGTGATGCGAAGTCCTGAACAGATTTGAACAGGGGTGTGTAAACTTCTTATAGTCACTATAAATTCAATTTCACCAGGGTTTTAAATTCAGGTATACACCACGAGCGATACGTTCCATGTGTTAAAACTCACTGCACAACTTCAACACCAGATGAAGAAAGTCTTATTTCAGTTTACATTCTGAAAACGTTCCTTTGGCTTTCATGTAGCACCGAATGTTTCCCACGACATCCGACTTCATGTAAACATTTGCACACACTCAGTTGTGTATTTATCATCTTGTTCATCAAGCATGCCACATCCTGCTGAGTTCAGGGTGATGCCACTGCAGGCAGCGGTGGAACCACGAGACACGGGACAGGCGACTGCTTGGGGCCCCTGAGTTTTAAATCTATGAAAATATTCAATTCTCAAAACTCCCCAAAACCTCAGATGGGGTCCTTAAAGGGGTGCCATGTCGCTAGCTAATTGCTTCACTTTTCAAAATGAAGAGAGCTTACACATCTGAGAGAAAACAGGAATAAGAGGAAGCGGAACTATGGTAAGCGGAGGAAAGAATCTAATAACTAAATAATTATGGGTGATTTCTACAGAACAGATCATAAAGTAACTATTCTAGCCCAACATCACCGTCAAACAGCTAGCTAGCTAGGTTTGGAGCTACTATTTAGCTAACTTTATGGGTAGAAATTATTTTGCTCTTTTAAAGAGTATAAAAGCCAACATTTTACTGATGTTCTGTCCTAGCCTGTGAGATAGAACAATGGTTTATCAGATTGTGAAGGAAAATGACGCTACGACTTCCAGACAGTTACATTATTTTAAGCTTCTGTATATGCCTATAGTCTATATTAGGTCAATTATTATTTCCTTACTGACATCTTGTATAATCCCTGATTAGACACGGATTAAAACACACAGGGAGGGCCCCTTGCATTTTCCTGCCCCAGAGCCCCTAGAACCGTCTCACATTTACTTAGCTTCTCTGAGATACACCAATAAACAAACGCTGCTTTTTGAGAGAGAGAAACATTCTCCACTTAGCAGGAAAATCAAGTCGAGGTATTGCTAATGTGAGACGGGGCCGAGGCCTCCAGATGTCAGTAAAAAGTTTGAAGAGTTCAAAACACCTACACAACCGCCAGTCATTCCAGAGTTACCTGTCGGCTGCTTCATGGGCCGTGACCTTTTTATGTACTTTTGGGTGGAACAGCATTAAAGTGTTAAAAGGTCGTGATTGAAACACCGCGACGTAAAACTTTTCACTTCCAGCCACTGAAAAGCGCGTTATTCATGCTGAAATGAGACTGCAGACGGACCTCAGGGAGCAACACGACCTCTACGCGATGTTCCGGGTAAAAACGATCCCTCAAGCTACAGTTGTTTGGTTAAAGCTGCAGTGTGAGATGTTTGACTGTGCAACACTCGTGCCATTTTTGAAACACTGGGAGTGTTAATATTTCCATGCAGTTCATTCAGCTCATGTCTTCATTTAAGGCACGACACACATTTTCCTTAAACGGTGACTCAAGGAATGTTTAGTTGTATGCGATCAGTGAACAGAGCTGAAATTTGGTGTACTTCATCTTTGCGCTGATCTGCGAGTGAGCGTCCAATGATGACTAGATTACTCTAAAAGCGCACAGGCTTCAGCCAATCAAATTGCAGCAGGCATTTCAGAGTTAGCATCAAGCTATTGTCACCAAACTGTGGCTTTTTTTAACCTTGTATGCAATTTTGCAATAAGTGGCTACTTTCAGAAGGTTCCTGGACCCCACAGATCACCTCGTTTTGCTCTCATGTTTGCGATAGTGTTTAAATGTACACGCTTGTAGGAAACACCTTTTTCTTTCAACATCACATTCTTTTTTACAAACATGTTTTCTTGAACAATAACGGTTACCTGAAATATATTACAGTGTGTAAAAACAAAATAAAATATTCTGATGTGTAAAAAAAACAAAAACAAAAAACAAACAAACAAAAAAAAAAACACAGCTTGCTTCTTCTGTCCATCACAATGTTCAAATTCTTATCCTTAACCTTATTTTCACCTCAACATAATACCTATAGGTGCATAACCGCTCTTAATCTAACACTCTCCTGTTCACGTGTGTGTGTAAAAACACGTCTCTTAGCAGGAATGTGTTGATGGCGTGTTCATTTGTTCTCCCTGGAGTCCGTCTGAGTGTAGATCCCGAGCAACTCCTGATTCCCTGCTCCGGCTCTCCTGATGGCTGCAAATCACTACAGCAGCTTTAAACCACGAGGTCAAAGTCATCTCGCTGGAGAGCAGACAGAGAGAGAGAGCAGCGAGAGAGACAGAGAGAGAGAGAGAGCAGCGAGAGCGAGAGAGCGAGAGAGTGAGAGAGAGCGAGAGAGAGAGAGTGAGAGAGAGTGAGAGAGTGACAGAGCAGACAGAGTGAGAGAGAGAGAGTGAGAGAGAGAGAGCAGCGAGAGCGAGAGAGTGACAGAGC
>JAQMYM010000001.1:23588232-23616138 GCA_030014255.1 Parauchenoglanis ngamensis
ATTATTATCATTATTATTATTATTAAAACGTTTTATTTATGATGCTACTTCAGAACTACAGTAAATTTATTTGACAGTCAATTTTGAAGCGTTATATAGAGTTTGATTGATTAAAATGTATATATTTGGTGGGAATTACAAAAGTAGAGCTATTTCACACTGCTTAACTGCCTTTTAAATGCTCTCCATCCGGGAACTCGTGCCCGTGCTAGCTAGCTCCGGTTAGCCGTTAGCTCACTCACTTGGTGTAGTCTTCTCGCTTCTCAATGCGGAATTTCCGCAACACTTTCACTTCGTGTAGATTGTTATCCACTTCCCAGTTAACAAAATCTACTTTCTTTAAGAGCTTTTGCTCATGAAATCTTAACTTACGAACCATTTTCCCCCCACAAATTTAAAATCTTAACGGACCACCACTAGCGTCCACGTTTTTCCCTTTTTTTTTTTTTTTACACTGCGCATGCGCCGTCTTCTTCTCGTGTTCTTCTTCCTTAGATGTTGTGCGGCGGTTGGAACGATTAGTTACACAACAGCTCCTTTAGCGGCAAGTCGTAAGAATAACATTAAAAATGATCTTTTTGGAATGATTCCAACCTCCGAACACATACACTGCCCCTGTGGACAAGGCCAGCTCCATGAAGACATGCTGTGTTAAGGAACTCAGGTGTCCTCACAGGGGCCTGATCTCAACCCCACTGAACGCCTTTCTGACGAACTCTAACTGGAGCGTCCTTGGAGTCTTCCCAGAAGTGTTGTGCTTATTATAACACCAAAGGAGGAATAAATCTGTAACGCGATGTTCAACAAGCACATATGGTCAGGGTACACATACTTTTGGTCATATAGTGTAGACAAATTTTCTCCTAATAAATCTTTAATGTATTTTTCAAGGATGCATAGTCAAGGAAGTTTGGGATGGGAAGCAACACCGCAAGCATGATGGGTCAATGGCAAACCCTTCGGGAACCCTGACCCTGAACATCCCAGAAGGTGCTGAAAATACATCTCTCGGATCAAGATTGCAACATGGAATGTGCAAACATTGTCAAACACCTCTAAATCCAAACATCAGGTATCTGCATGATGCTTGGTTCTTATAACATAAGCGTTAGAAAGGCTGAACATACAGTAGACATCATATACCTTAGCGAGTGGAGAGTCCCAGATGAGGGTAAGTTCACTGATGGAAATTACACCTTCCTTCACTCTAGAAGATATGCACAAGGTACAACACTGTTGAAACTCTTCACAAGCTATGACCTCCTCATTTCTAACACCCCGATTACACATCCAGATATTCACAAGGGCTCTTGGAAGCAACCTCTATCCCAGAGATGGCACACGATTGATTGCTTTATCATTATGTGACACTATAAGAGCCACCTAGCAGACTCAAGGGTTCGCTGAAGTACAGACTGCTGGACAGATCACAGATTGGATTGTGAAAGGCTCAACCTGCATTTTCAAATCTCCAAACACTAAAGATGCAGAGAAATAAGCCCTCACCTGAACATGTCTCAATATCCCAGTGGACAAGCAACAATTCCAGGAAGCAATTGCCTCAAAGCTACGTAATATCAGCTCAGCAAACCTAGAAGAATGTTGGAATGACCTCAAGTTAATCCTGTACAATATCTCTAAGGAAACCCTTGGCTTGTAAAGGAGAATACACTGTCACTGGTTTGATGAGAACAGCATCACCATCCAAGGTCTGCTGAAGAAGAAACATCAGTGCTTTTAAGCAGTCCTCCAGAATGACACAGCTGAAAATTGTCAGAGTTACAGAAGAGCCTGTAACAACTGTCAGCAGGAGCTTTGGCATCTGCAGAATCAGTGGTGGCTAGACAGAGCTACTGAAGTTAAATATTATACCCAGAACCATTACTCCCAAGGCTTTGTTTGCAGCCATCAAAAAGGTATCCCAACAAAAGACCACTGGCCCAATCAACAAAGCTGATGGAACCCGCCTCACTGAGAAGCCTGACATATTGGCAAGATGGAAGGAACACTTCAGCACACTTCTGAACCAGGCAAACACAGCAGAAGAATCAGTCTCATAAGACATACCTTAAGCAGACATCATTCATGAACTGGCAGAAGAACCCACATTTTCCGAGGTTGAAAAGGCCCGAAACAACTGAAGCCAGGGAAAGCCATAGGCCCTGACAGCATCTCAGAAGAAGTTCTCCAGGAAGATGCTGCTGCTCATCATCTGGGAAGTGGAACAAGTGCCAAAGGACTTAAAAAATGGGACCATCATCAAGCTGTACAAAAGCAAATGCTGATACACACTCAGCAATTACAGAGGTATCTCTCTGCTGGCTACAGTCAGGAAACTTTATGCCCGTGACTTCCTTAACAGAGTATGAGTCTGGATTGCTCCCTATGTACCCGAGGCACAGTGCAGCTTCCTACCAGGGCGTCCCACCACCGATATGATGTTTTGCCTTTGCCAGCTGTTAGAAAAATGTCATGAACAAAACCAGGAGCTACATCTTATCTTATGTGGATCTTGTAAAAGTTTTGATTCTGTGAAGGGGGAAGTTGATATGGCACCTGCTATCTTGTATAGTAATTCCACCCAAGATTTTTAATATCATCCACAGTTTTCACAATGGAATGAAAGCTCAAGTCCTAGTGGAGGGTGAGATTATAGAACCTTTCGAAATTTCCTCTGGACTATGACAAGGCTGTATCCTGGCACCCCTCTTAATTCTATTCTTCACCTTTTCTTGTGGCATGCCCTCAAATCCATGGGGAACTTTGGAGTCGATACCACACACAACTGGATGGGGATTTGTTCAAGCTGAGCTGCCTCAAGACTAAAGTGGCAAAAGAAACCAGACTGGTTTCCTGTACACTGCTGATACTGCACACAGTGCAACAAGAGCAGAGACACTTCAGAATGCAGCAGATGCTCTCAACAGACCTTGCACAAATTGGGACTTGACAATCAGCAAACTAAAGACTGAAGTGATGCACGTCCTCAATGATGAGCCGTCACCAATTACCACTGACAGCCACCAACTCACCCAGACGAACCAGTTTACCTACATAGGAAGAGTGCTCTCAAATGATCCTTCCCTAGAAGCTAAAACAAGTCTTGCCAGAGGGGCTGCTGCATTCCACTCCCTGTCCTCCAGATATTGGAATCATAAAGGCCTATCACTTACCAACAAACATACAGTCTACAAAACTATTGTGTTACCATATCTGCTCAATGGGAGTGAAACCTGGTGTATCTCCTGGAAATGCTCCACCAGAGTTCACTCAGGCATATCGTGAGGATCCCATGGTGGCAACATGTCACAAACATTGAAGTGCTTAGAAGGGGAAATCGACAACTGTCAAGACCATGATTTGATGCAATCATCTAAGATGGCTGGGCTATGTCTGTTGGATGCCAGACCACAGCATACCCAAGCTTTTGCTCTTTGGAGAACTGGTCAATGGAACCAGATCACGTGGTCACCCAAAGAAATGGTGGAAAGATTTCATTAAAGAAGACTTTGGGTCAATCTTTGGTACAGACAACAGAGACTGGTACCCAGCTACAGCTGACCGTCATGTGTTGCATCAACTCATTGCAACAGGAAAGGAGCTGTCAGAATCCAGACTAAGGCAACGCTCCACGCAGAGAAGACAACGAAGACATTGAAGAGTCTCCCGTCATCAGACATGTTTTTGGACAATAACTAACTAACTAACTACTGTAGTTGCGCTTATATACACTTATGACATGTTGCTGCAATAGCTTAATGGCATTTATGATATTCCCATTATAGTCATTGTTTATGAACTGTAAAATTCTAATGCTACATGACCTGTATGCTCTTGAGGAATAAAAAGAATTCAGTAGCTTTCATTTGTATGGATATATACTACTGAGAGGATATATATCATGATAATAATTTGAACTGATACTTTGTGGGATTTTGGGTCATTTTGCATGACAATGTCATTGTGTTTACTATTACTATAGTGTAACACTTTATTCATAATGCTATATAAAATCTGCCCTTGTCATACCATGAATACCACACGTTAGGAGTGCCCAATTAAATGCAAAAAATGTCATCCTGCATGCCTCTAAAACTTTCTTTTGAAATACAGATCAACTTTACTGAGTCTAACATCAATAAAAAACAAGACCACTGAGGAAATCTACTGAAACATGCCGCTTGTGGAATTGGAATAAAATGTATTGGAATTACAGTATGAACATGACTATGGGGAATGTTTAGGGTTTTTTTAGGTGAACATGTAATATGTAACTTTTAAGACATTATGTAAGTGCTGCTCTGATTGGCAGTCAGATGAAAGCTGTAAACTGTAGCCAGTAAATCTGTTCTGATTGTGTATTGGTGTTCGATTGAAGTGGCATGTAGCCTCGAAACTCCAGCATCGTTGTTTAAGCGCTCGTCTTCACCTTAATCATGTGCAGCTGAATAGGTGTGGCAGATTATCAACAACCACATCACAAATTCAGTTGTACTCACAGCACCACGAGATTCCAGTGGAAACATGTTTGACACGCAAGACGTCGCTATCATACTCAGATACACGCGTGGCCTATGCCGCTACCTAATTCTCACACACACTTTGGCAAAAACGTTTTGTGCCAGTGTGTACATGTGGCAGGATCAGTGTGTGCACGTGGGAGCACTTTTTTCAAGATTCACTTGAGTGAATTTTACGTTTGATATTAATGAAGGTTTGAAGCAGGACGTGACCACTGCACACACATACACACGAGATGTGTGCTGCTACGTTCACTGTATACACACTTAAGCAGAAGGTTCTTGTGTGTAATACAGGTACAGAGTCTGTTTCAGCATGTCGGTGTGTGTGTGGATGGAAAAATCTTTCTCAAAAAACACACACACACACATACACAGAGCGGGATTGTCCACCTTACTCCCCCTCCAAAAAGTAGTATAAGGCAGCTAGTGTGCTGGTAGTGTGCACTACTCCCCCTCTTAACACCAGTCTGGACCCTGATATTTCACTTTCCCTGCATCGGAAGCCTCAAACCCACCCTAGCTCTTTCATTTTAAGTTGCAATCCTAAAAGTGAAATCCCTAAGGCTAGTTTGAACGCTGAGTAGCATATACAGTTATGTAAATAAACATGATATGTCTTTTATGACACCTGAATAAGAAGCGTACAGGCGCACACATGCAGGCGTGATCATGACGGAGCAGCGTCACGTCTCGTCGTGTTCTTTAAGGCTGGGCAGCAGTTTAGTGGGTGTGGTTGAAAGTAGTGGCTCACATGAAGGTGCAGCTTGAGCAGTTTGTCGCTCTGCTTCTCCTCTTGAAACACGACTTTGAGAAGGACTGAGGGAAATTTGTTTTGTTGCTGTAGAGCAGAAGGTGCTGGAAGATTAGAAGACCCAGCAATGACACTTCTTATATAACAATAACAATAATGATGAGCATGATGATAACGGTGAGTGGTGAACCTTCATCCTGTTTTGGATCTGCTCCCAGTGTCATGCTTTCATGTTCTCTCTCTCTCTTGCTTCTCTCACTTGATGTGTCACATTTAAGCTTACAATGTTCCTAATAAGTTACCGTTCAACAGAAATTTCTCTCAAACGTCATGATAATCAAATGACAGAAGCTTCTTCCTGGCAATTCTGTGATTTTAATATCCTGAGTCTGACTTTATTATGCGTATTAAGAATATTTCAGTGTAAACCTTTCCACATACATGAAGCGATGAACTTCATTTGAGCTCTTGATGCGTCTGTGAAAACGTCAGCAGCAAAACTTTAATGTTTAAATGTGTATATGTGTAGGTTCAAGTTTGCTGAACATCTTTTCAAAAAAAGTCACGCTGATATATATATATAAATATATGCATTCCTTTGAAAGTGTCTCCGTCATGTATCAGTGCCATCCTGTCTTTCAGGTTTGGAAATAATGAGCTAATTACTGGATGACATATCGGATAATTATCACATTGTTATACAGATTCTAAAGGGCAGCTCACACTCTGTCCATCTGTCAATCTATCTATCTATCTATCAGAGTCATCCCAGTTATTTTTAAAAACTCCCAGCGTTCGATCAGATTTGGAGGTTCCCAGCGTGTCGGATGACTTTGATGTCTGTAAAGGAAAAACGGTTCAAATGTGTGTTTTGTGTTCAGGGCTGCATGTGTGTGTGAGCACGGAGTGAAATGCTATTCACATGTTTGGAGTGTGAGGGAAACTGGAAACTCAGGGTAGCACAAGCGTGAGCATGCTGAATGGACAGGAGCAGGTAAGCCTTTCAGCTTTCCTCAAATGTAAAAAAAAATAAAACACCACCTCGATGTAGAACTAAAGATTGAACAGCGGGTCATCGGATCGCGTTACGGCCACAGCGCTGAGCTTTACGCTGTGGTACATTCGCAGACAGTCTTATGTTTCTCTTGGGACTCAAGAGAGAGAGCACATGATTCTCAGAGATGAAAGTTGCGTAATAAACACCTTTTTAAATGTCCCTTCTGGACCGTTTTTTTTGTGTTCACAGTACACCGCTAGTAATTCCTAATGATAAATTGTCTCTGAGGTGAAATTAGCAATCTAGCAGTCAAGATGATCATTTTTACATTCATAAATACGTTTGAACGCGGCTTGTCATGTTACTGAGAAGTTGCAAATAAAAGAATAAACTCCCCTGTCCTGAAGCTGTCAGAAAACAGCAAGTTACAGCATGACCTCTGTCGCTAAAGAAATGATAAATAACCATCTCCTTATGTACATATAAATAGTTTTTAATCAGTTTATGTCGAGCATCTTGCTGTACATGTCGCTGTGAATAACCTGTTGCTATAGAAACGATAACATATTAATCCTAGTAAAGCTGTCATGTGCAGCTGCACTACTGTCAGAGCTGCTGTTCTAGAAAATTAATCAACACCTGATGGTATAAAACAGTTCTTCTTGTGTGCAAATTTTGCATCATGATCACCTTGTGTGTGTGTGTGTGTGTGTGTGTGTGTGTCACCCGTCTCTCTCCCCTCAGCCCAAACTGGCTCCCTCCACTAAACCCGCTCCGTTGTCCGTCGAGGTGTCGGGCGTCTCCCGGGCGGCCGTGGCTAAGTGGCTGAAGTATGTTTCTCTAGGGATTTTAGTGCTCCAGACCACCTCGCTGGTCCTGACCATGCGCTACTCACGCACTCTGCAGGCCGAGGGGCCGCGATACCTCGCTTCTTCCGCCGTCGTGTTCTCTGAGATGCTCAAGATCCTCGCCTGCACGCTGCTCGTCTTCGGCAACAGCAGTGAGTCTCCGTCTGTCCGACTTCAGGCTGTAGATACTCTAGAGAGGGCTGGACCTCACAGGCCACTCTTATCAGACTGATGATGGAATGGATTCAATCCAAACCTCAATAACTCAAAAAGCAGTCATGAGGGCGGTGAAATATCCTGATAAATTATGATTATAATACACATTTCTGTAGTTTTTGGTGTTCATTTCTTTATTTTTAAAGTTTATTTTTAAACGCATTACTACTACTTTGCTTGACCTTTCTTAGGAAACTTCGAATTTTTCCTGTCGTCTCATATGATGCTCTTGTACTCTTATCAATCATATATAATATCTAATGTCATTATAAATAGAAGGATGTTCTGCGAGTGACACGTTCTAACGTGAAATGGGATTAATATTTGCACAGTACTTTTTTCTAGCTGCACATAGAATCTTGATTTAAGCTCTAGCTCTTACCGGAGAATTTCATCACGCTGGCATGTGGTCTGTTCTGTCCTCTTTAGGCTTCAGTGTTCGAGGCCTGAATCAGGTGTTGAAGGAGGAGATCATAAACAAACCCTTAGACACCATGAAGCTGGCGATCCCGTCAGGCATCTACACGCTGCAGAACAACCTGCTCTACGTGGCTCTGTCCAACCTGGATGCTGCTACGTACCAGGTGAAGCAGAAATCCGTTTCATCCGAGCTAACAAACAAACACAGACCCTCACGCAGACGTCTGATAATACGAGCTGGTGCGCAGGAAGCCTCGTCATGACCGCTTGGGTTTGTTTTCCAGGTTACGTATCAGCTGAAGATCCTCACCACCGCTCTGTTCTCCGTGTCCATGCTGGGGAAGAAGCTTGGCATCTTCCAGTGGCTCTCCTTACTCGTCCTAATGATAGGCATCGCCTTTGTGCAGGTACGAACAAGCTGATAATGATGTGGCTCAACGAGCTCATGAGTGTTGCAGTGTAAATTTTTTCCTTACCTTCACCGCCGTGTTGTAGAAAACGTGACAGGAAACCCGTCACTAAACAAATAAGAGAAAGGTTTGATCTAAACTGTATGCTTTGGTCTTCCCTGAGAGGTCTAATTACTGTGCCGTTTTGTTATGAATTTAAGACAGCAAATAAAATTGTAAAAGTCATATTTTCTCATTCGAAATTCATATTATTTTAATGTGTTGTGTTACGTTGTGATGCAGTGGCCCTCCTCTAAGGGGGCGTGGCCTGCGCTATAACCCTGGTAGCCCACTGGCTTATTGAAGGCCTGATTAAGGTTGACTTCATACTTTCTGTTCATTTTTTAAAAAGAAAAATCACTGCTGATGTGAAGATAACAGTGATTCATGCGACTCACTAACTAGTGATATAACTAGATAAGGCACGATACCCGTTTTTGCCCTCCGATACTAATACCACCACTGATCACTGAGTATCGATACCCACTGAAACTCATCTCATATTGTGTTCTTTAAAAAAAATACTAAGCTACACTCAACAAAAACCTAGTTCCTTTATATGTAAACATCTCCAGGTCCAAGAACGCGCTCCTTATTGGAATTTTGTCTATTCAACATGATGTAAACCGCCTCATATTCTCTCAGTAGCACCTGCGCTGTAAGCTGATTGGCTGAGAGGTAAACTCTGCAACTTGTTGACGCTCCTCAGTGATTAACAAATTGCACGAAAATAAGGATGGTTGAGGAATAAAAGCAGGCATATTCATTACGGCGTCCAGCAGGATGAATGACTTCCCTGGTTGTAGGCTCCAGGACACAAGAATCAGGAACCACGGCTCAGAAGTGTAGTGTAAACACACGCCCGATTTTACAAACAAACCAAAAAAGTCTGTATGCACAAAGACCATATGACTATTGACTCGGCCAGGCAGCGTTACATATAACCTTACACCTTCATGTTCTCTTCTGGACTGACAGTGGCCATCGCAGTCTCCCTCCAGCTCTGAGAAGAAGGAGACGGTTGCGGGTTCGCAGTTAATCGGCGTGCTCGCCGTGCTGTTCGCCTGCTTCTCCAGCGGCTTTGCGGGCGTTTACTTTGAAAAGATCCTTAAAGAGACCAAGCAGAGCGTCTGGATCCGCAACATTCAGCTGGGTCAGGGAGAATTTCCACCTTTTGGTTTTCATACATCAGAGATACATTTCACTACTGGCGTCATGTTTGCTTTGCTTTGCTCTTGGAAGTATTTTTAGGTGTTCCCTTTCTGCCTGCAGGTCTGTTTGGTCTGATCTTCGGATTAATTGGAGTGTTTGCGCAGGATGGGGGTAAGGTCCAGGAGAACGGGATTTTACAGGGTTATAACAGAGTGACCTGGGCCGTGGTGATTCTACAGGTGGATCTTTCATACCGACCAGTCAAAAGCTTGGACACACCTTCTGAGTCAATGTTTTTTATTTATTTTCATCACTTAAAAGTCACTTCATGCGTGATGGACTCGTTTCTCTTTACTCAGTTGAGCGGTTCTTAATAATACGGATTACTCCAGCTGTGGAATATCGTTATTTATTATTTACTATTTACTGTTTGATGATCTCAAATACGTTAAGGAGGCACGAAAGTCCACTAATGAGCTTTTAACAAGGCGCACCTGTTCACCGAAAAGCGTTCCACCTCATGAAGCTGGTTAAGATAAGGCCAATAGTGTGCGACGCTTCATCAACGCATGTTTTTTAACACTTTTTTGTTGACTGCATCATTCCATATATGTTCAGTATGTGTTGTTTCATAGTTTTGATGTCTTCAGTAGGGTTATGGTTAGGTATTGTTCAGTACTCAGTATTGTTCTACAATGTAGAAAGCAGTTAAAATAAAGAAAACGCTATAAATGAGTAGGGGTGTCCAAATTTTTGACTGTCACTTTTTTATTGTTTGGCCTCCTGACGTCCTCTCTCGCTGACTGGTGTAACCCTGCCTTGTTTTGGACTCTAGGCCGTGGGGGGCTTGATCGTCGCGGCGGTCATCAAGTACGCAGATAACATCCTGAAGAGCTTCGCCATGGCTGGCTCAATCATGTTATCCACTTTCATCTCCTACTTCTGGCTGCAGGACTTTAATCCTACCAGGTATCCCGTGCATCCTCACGTAGGGGTCGTATTCAGAGCTGAGGGAGGAGTCCATATTGATATCGAACACCTTCAGACATCCAGACTTATGAGGGATGCGTTTTTCCAAAGAAGTGTGTCTCAGTTACACACAATTCAGACCTTCAACTTATAGTCCACGATGTCCAGGACCCGTACGACATCCTTTTATTACTCGTTTTCATTTTTGTATTCCGTTTGTAGTGTCACGAGAGTTCATGATATAAAAATGAAAAGTATTGTCTTGGCTTTTTAATGTCCCAGTGATCAATACTATAAAAGTGTGTTCGTGAGACAAAAATAGAGCTTGTCTACATTTTTACAGCACCATGACTTTTTCACTTGTAGAGCTACTCACCATTAGCACACATAAATTACTGACAAACGAAAACAACGTACATAAAGAAGAAGAAAGGCTGTTTTGCTCACAGGCACAAAGAGTTAGCAGGACAGAAGTTTAGTCTGGCTCTTGTGCTTGGGCTATAAGGAGAGGTGACATGAACAGATCGCTAATTCTGATTGGTGCTTTGTACTAAACGTAGTCCCGCCCACCTCGAATTGCCCAGAAGAAAATGGCTGAAAAAAGAAATACAGAAATCTGTCAACGTTCAGTGTTACATTCACTACAAACACTGCAGCAGTGACAGGAGATTTAAGTCTCTCTGTTCATGATTTATTATTCTTCATTGCTGAGAAGTAAAAAACATCCAGTGTACCGTTTCCAGAATTCCCGAATTCGATGTTTGAAACTCTGATCTTTTTCCTCTCCCACAGTTTGTTCTTTGCGGGTGCCGTGCTGGTCATCATAGCCACGTTTCTCTACGGGTTTGACTGGAAACCTGGTGTGAACCCTGGCAAACACTAGAACGATGGACGAAGCGTGAACGTGGCGCCGCAGCCGTCGGCCGTCTGCGGAGGCTCTGCATCGTTGACCAGAGAAGAAGAAGAAGACGGAAGAGGAAAAAAGCGCATGGAGATCAGGGGTGTGACGATATACAAGCATGACGATAAAGCATCACGCTAATGAAAAATGGTTTCTGATCGGAGGACGGCATGAAGACCAGACTGCACAGTATTACTGACACAATGTATTACTTATTGCCAGCCTGATTATGAACTTCTCACTCAAAGTTTACATTAAATGATCAGTGAAGGATGTTAAAAGGTTCCCTGGGGAACACTGTCTGTATCTGTGTATCTTTTCATCATCTGCCTGAACCTGGTCAACCTAAAGATGGTCGATGTCTCTTATGTACTGTAATAAAAGCAAGACTTTACAGATTCTCATTGTTTTTTTTTTTTTTATTCAAAGCCAACCTGAAGAGCTCATCCACCTTCAATAGAAACAACAGAAACACATCACAGTTTGTTTGCAATGAAACCATTGGCATGCAAGAAAAGTGAATCTCCTCCGTCACTTAAAGAACCTCCCGTGCTCAGAGTCCCAGGCTCCTTCGCCACAGTTAGCTAGCATGTGTGTAGCCATTGCATAGACTTGATATGGATACGAAGAAGCGGTATTCAAAGTGAAAATCAGCTGCGGAGGCATCAAGAGTTGATCTTCAAGAAACATCCTTCATTTATTTATTTTTTGGAATTTTGAGAAACTAGTTCATATTTCCTCTAAGAAAATGATGTCATTTCAGATCAAAATGATTTTCAGGTGTGACGTCCAAAGATGTGCTGGTGTATAACATCCTGGTTTAATACAAAGCTGTATCTGTGTGCGTGTATGAGATCTCCAGTCACATGATCGTGTTAGTCACATGATTACCTTGTAGGCTTGAAAGGGTTAAAGGGTCAGGAATTAAACTTGGAGAATAATTTAGACAGACAGATAGATAAACAGATAGATCTTGAGCCAAGAACAATCACCATTTATTTATACATTAATCCTTTCGTGTGTGTTTGTGTGTGGTGATTAACAGTAATTAGCTATGTTTGGGTGGAGGAGGTTTCCATGATGGAAAATTAATGCTGTAAGGACCTGCAGAGTGTCTGCGTGAGAGGAGGAGGCAGGACGGAGGACAGATGGGGGACAGGAGAGAGGGATGCAGGAGGGATGGAGGACAGATGGAGTGTGTGCTAATATGGAAGCTGCCTACAGTGAGGCACCTGAGTGAGGAGGAGTGAGGAGAAACTCATTCCGGATCAGGCAGAAGGATAGAAACACACTCCTATCAGCTTTCTGTGTGTGTGTGTGTGTGTGTGTGTGTGTGTGTGTGTGTGTGTGTGTGTGAGAGACATCGCTAATTATGCTACACCTCTCGATCACTGCTAGTGTTGTGTTTGCTAGCTAAGCGTCTCTGCTAGCATCCTCTAAAGCGGTGCGAAAGAGCTGAAGCGTCTGCTAATATTAATACCCCTCGAGTTTGGTGCCGTTCAGTGCCACTTGATCTGTTTCACGTCACGTGACTTTCTCGTGAATGATGCAGTCTGATCTGGGTGCTAATCGTCCTGCACTGAGACGCTCCTTCCAGCAGTCTAACATAATGGTAAAACTGATTTTTCACCTTGTCACAGCATTCAGCACTCAGGGCTGTCCATCTCTGAGGATCCCATGCCTTCGTTTCCCATGATCCATTGCTCATGCACAGACGTGTTAAAGGTGTTTTGACCTACCATTTGTAAAAGTATCGACTTACCCTCCCACGATTTCCCATGATTCCATACTCCTGCACAGAGGGCAGACAGACAATAATAAACGTGTTTTTGCCACGTTGCACCGTGATCCAGTTTTGACTAGCCAGGCTATTTGGAGGGGATGACGACTAGCGGCGGCCCCCTCCTCGGCCTCCACATTAACACCTGGGCGTCGTTGGCGTTGGGTCGCGCCAGTGCGTTTGGCGGAATGGGTTCGTTGTTGGTGAGGATGATGGGCTGTTCCTGTTGTGTCTGGCTGACCAGAGTGGCGCGGGAGCCCAGCGGCATCATGGGATCAACGGCGATGTCGACCCGCATGCGCCACCGCACCGTCTGCAGCAGGATCTTCTCACGCGTCACAGTGTTCAGTGCCACCAACCACGTGATGAAGCTCTGGTCGCGAGTGACGCGAGTGAGTGCCGGTGCACCGCTCTCGCCCACCGGCACCGCCCACGTCACGCTCGGGTAGAAGTTGTCATTCATGCTGACGGTGAGACGCGATGGCTTCGACGTCGGCCCCGTGATGGTCACCGTTTCCGTCGTGTTGCCGTACCACGGGTAGCTGACGCCATCTGAGTCGCTGATGGCCTTCACACGGCCCTCACGCAGCTCCGGCAGCTCCCAGCTCGACCTGCGGTGGGAGGAAATGTTCAGGGGTCAGAGGTCACAAGGATGCAGAACTGCTTCTCCAACAAAATGGACAAATGATTTGAGTGGATGGAACAATGAGAGGGTGATCATTCATTCAGATGTTTATTAAAAGAAATGAATTAAAGACAGGTCTGAGAATGTACGTACAACGAGGAACCAGCGTCAGGGGTTCCTGGAAACCTCTCAAACATCAGCTTCTTAAATGAAAGTGATGAAGGAATGAAACCGGAACAGATAAGATGAGATGGAGGATGCAGATGAAGAGAAGAGCTCCATTCAAGAGTTAATAGCACAGAATGAATTGGTTGGTGAATGAAAAGTGCAGGAGCTTTCGTTTGTTTGTCCTCCTTTTCGTTAATCACTCATCATGCTCTGGGACGGAAGACATGTTTGGAAGCCATATGTTTCATGTGAAATTAATAATTTACGTCTACAAGTTAAACTTGCCGTGCCGTAAAAGGTTCTAGATGCTTTTAAGGAAATATTCTGTAGAATAGCATTTCTAAAATTTAGTAAGTTAATTTCTACCAGTGGCTTGGCACAATGTGTTGGAACACACAACATAAATATATTTTAATTGAGTTGTTTTGTCTCCTTCTTTTTCCTCTCCTACATGCTAGACACTTACATGACTCACACATCAGCTAGAAAAGTACACAAGTGTGCAGTTTCTGTAAACCATTGCTACTCCTCCTGGAATGCCGCTCCACACCGCCCACTACTGAACACACACTGAACTACAACAGCGGAGCGTTTAATATTGTGGTTGAATTACAGACTATTGATATAAACCATTCATATTGTTTGTTTTTGGTGTGGTTCAGAAGGAGCAGGCTGAGTAAATACTCACTGTTTGCAAACACCGCTTAGTTTTTCAGTTCATTTCAAAAATGGCACATTGAAACAAATTGGCCAATATAATAAAACAAAACAAAACAAAAAAATTATTATTACTACTAATTTATTATTATTATTATTATTATTATTAATACAATTATTATTATGTTTTTATTTATAACTATTGAGGAGTGACGTCATTGTGGCGTTTCGGGTCACTGCCATTACTCACACGCCTGCATCTCCGTACGTGTTGTAGAACTCCATCTGCGTACACGCCTGAATCCAGCCCACCGTCCACGTCTCGTTCCTGGGCACAGGCGGCATGACGACCCCAGCGGAGGCGCGGAAGTAGGGCGTCTGGTAGCGCAACACAATGGGCGAGTTCTCCTCCACCACCGTTGGGCTCCGGTCGATGGACGCCGACACCTCGTACACCACGATGTTCTCACGCCGCACGCGTGGCTTACACGCCACGCTCTGGAGGCACCCCATAGCCCCGCCTATGAGGAGCGCGAGCGCGAGGAGCGAAGGCAGGAACAAGATAGCTCGGAGCCGTACGCTCATATGTTCAAGTCACTTAGCGACGTGATAGTAACGCTCGCACCTTGCCACCTGGAAAAACTCTGACGTATTGCTAATAATGTGTAGTGTGGAACCACACACACACCCACATACACACACACACACACACACACACACACACTCACACACACAGTGAGCTGCTGTCAGGCTACAAAATTAGCTTCGCTGCTATGCTCTTATTTCTGAGGTAATTTTTATGTGATGCAATTGAAATTACACAGGTTTAATTATTATTAATAATAATAATAATAATAATAATAATGATGATATCAGTTTCTTCATTAAATATAACACATATAGGCATTTCTTCCTGACACATAAATAGAGCCTTTTAAAATAGTCAGCTAGCCTGCTGTAGCTGAAGCTAAGCTAAGCTAAGCTAGCCAAGGATAAAACATCGCTAGCTAACTTTCCCTGAATATATTAACGAAGTTGCGGAGTTAGATCACCAAACCACTCCAAATTACCAAGAAAAAAAATACAGAGGTTGTATTAAAGAAGTTAAAGAAGAAATTATTTAATTATTCATCCTTAATACGGTAATTAGTTTATACAAATGGTACATGGATCGCGAGCTCTGGTCATTTAAACTGATGCGAAATAAGTAACGGACATTTCCTGGTTAGCTAGCCTAGTTAGCCTGTGGAGATAATTGTGGCTATTTTATGATAACAAAAGAGGAGAATCGATAAGGAAATGACTTAATTAACACTTCGAATTTGTAATAATAATAATAATAATAATAATAATAAAGTAAAGAGAGAATTTCCGCTGTATTTAGATTAAGCCCTATTCATTCATTCACTCAGAGCGAGATGGGTCGCGAGCGCCACTGCGGGTTACCAAGCGACCGATGACATGGATGTCGCGCGCGCGTTTAAGCCATTCTGAAGGGGAAAGCAATAAATATGAAAGGAATAAAGAAGATGGAGGGCTAGAGTGTAGAGAAACGGGGTGAAAGGTAGCTCCACTCGACCCCCCTTCCTCCTTCTCTTCCACCACCACCTCCTCCTTCTCCTCCTCCTCTTCCTCCACCTCTCCTCGCGCGGAGTGCCGCACTGCCCTTGGCGTTTGTCCCCGCGCTGGTTTGTGCACGCGACGCGGTTCGGATGCGCTCCGTTTCCGGTTCCCACGTCCCCACCGTGCCTGTCTCTGGCTCCGTCCCCGCCGTCATGTCAGTGGCGAGGTGCTGAAAGAGGCGGCTGCGGCGGCGGCGGCAGCATCCGAGCCGAAGCGATCCTGCTCGAGCCGAGGCTGATGAGACAACACCACGCGCGCGCTGAATGACGGCACCGGAAACACAAGCCCGTCCAATCTGAATAATCCTCGGGATGCATCTTTAGATTAAAAAATAAACATGTTAACTCGTAAATCGAGTAGTTAATCCGAATTTCTGTTTTCACGTCAAACACAACGGTCGCTGTTCAATCGTAGCTAGTGCTGATGGTTATTCAGGTCACGCGCACGGAGAAGCAGCAGCAGCAGCAGCAGCATCAGGCGTGCGCGTTCACAGCACCGGGCGTGGTTTGTGCCGACAGCTGACCACGCCCCCCGCTCGCTGATTGGTCGCGCTGGCGTCACAGCGGAAGAGGAATCAGCTCCAAGCGCCACTTCCTACTCACCGGCCAACTCATTCCGCTCATTCATCGGCGACCTTCTCACGGTTTCTCCTGCGGGGTTTATGATCGGCGGACCGCTCCGCAGTCTGTGTAAGAAAGCTCCGAGGATTTTTCTCGCCATGAAGCCGCAGGTTGTGTTCGTCCTGGGCGGACCCGGAGCCGGAAAAGGGACCCAGTGCGCCAAAATCGTCGAGGTAGGCACACACGGGCTCGCTCGCGCTACATCAGACATAACCGGTCTCGTGCCACATCAGACATAACCGGTCTCGTGCCAACATAACATAAAATAATAAAAACACACACGGGAAAGGTGATGTACAGGGCAGGATACCACACACACACACACACACACACACACACACACACACACACTTTGCTGTCCTTATATCCGCATCCCAAAATGTCTTAATACTCCCTAAAGACGCTCACTACATCCTGATATCACGGGCGTCGCCGCCATTAAAGCTGGGGTGGGCGTGTCCCCCTCACATTTCATAATTATTCATTTGGACCCCCCACGTTTAACATAAAATGTGAGTTCACCCGGCGCTGTTTCTATAGCTCGCGGAGGAATCCATTCCACTGGATCGATATGAGAACACACACTGACGTTCCACTCCGGAACGGGTTTCCATGGTTACCTACAACCACAAACCACACGCAAGTGAAGTGACTCGTCAGTGTAGCCATGGACACGTCAGAAAATATTTTTCTCCCAATTTTGGTGATAAATCAAGTCACATTCAATTCATTATCACCTGTTAAAAATACAGCACAATGCAGGAACTGGCATCTAATTCATTAGGACATTTCTGGACCCCCGCCAAACCAAACATGACCCCAAACATGACCAGCATTTGGTCCCGAACACCGCTGAACACTTTAAATGAAGTGTTCCTCTGTATATCCACTAGGATGGGATTTGGGATTTAACCCAAATGATATGCATTGATAAGAATAGCGCTTTCCGAGACGAGCCACACGAAATAAAACCACTGGTACAAACATAGCTTTTAATGTTAATGCGTTAATATACAGTGCGGTGAAAAAGTATTTGCCCCCCCTCCTGATTTTGATTTGATACGTTGTTGGTTACAAAAAATGTACACAAAGGCCAATTTATTCCACGTGTAGCCGGGACACTTTTCTTAGAATTGGGCAAAGTCTACACGTTTCTAAGCGTGTGCATGTGGCAACATGAGGCTGCAGGTGTGGGGTTTTTTTTTCTACCCAGCAAAGTAAACATAGAGTTTTATAAAGGCCTGTTTATGCACGGTGGTAGTGTGAGAGCAGATGTAAACGTTCTCCGCCTTCACTAGATCCTGTTACTCACAAAGAAAGTCTCTACTCATTTCCCCCTCTTCATCTGAAGCTTACGCATCTTTACTCCAAGCGTCAGAAGTTACAGCTTCACCTCTGACTTCCGATACTGGACTCTCCTTTCATACATAACGATTACACAAGTTTTTTTAATCTGTTTACGTGGAGCGTCCACTGTACACGTCCTTGTGAACGAGCTGTTACTATAGAAACCATAATCTATTACGAATGCATTAATCCTAAATAAATCTGCGCTACTGTCAAAGCTGCTGTTATAGAAAATGAATCAACACCTTCTGACCAGTCAGAATCGGAGGTTGACGTAAGCCTGGGTTTCTGGGTGTAATGGCTAGCCGTGTGTGTAATCATTCCCCCTGTGTGTGTGTGTGTGTGTGTGTGTGTGTGTGTGTGTGTGTGTGTGTGTCAGAACTACAGCTACACCCATCTGTCTGCTGGAGACCTGCTGAGAGAGGAGCGCAGCCGGACGGGCTCCGAGTCCGGACAGCTCATCGACAGCTTCATCAAAGAGGGGAAGATCGTCCCCGTGGAGATCACCATCGACCTACTGAAGAAGGTCTGTGGGTCACGCTGACACGACAAGCCTTTTGAAGGATTCTGGAAATCCAGGTTGATCCAGAAAATAAAGAGCCGGTGCTGTGAGGCAGAAAAAACAATTTCAAAACAAAACGAACCAAACAAAAAAACCAACATGGAACAGTTTGACGGCTAAATTAAAAAAAAGGCCCGTTCCTGCTGATTGTTTCATTACCCCTTTGTTGTTCACAAAGGAATCGTGCGCAGAACGCACTTGAGTAGAAATCTATTTAGTTCAGTACGTACAGTTAGAGCCGCGCGGTTCAGAACGAACGCCTTTCTTAAAGTATAATGAACGCAGAGTGCAGTCGTGGCACCGCTATAAATAAGTCATTTATTATCAAAGTAGTTTTTGCGAATATTGGCGTGCTAAAGAATTTGGGGTTCTAGCCGTCACGTACAGATGGTCTCTGAGCACAGACTGCTGAAATGTTCAAAAGGCGGTTTGACTTGATTGTGTGTTGTTGTGGAGTCTCTAAGCTCCCTGAACCGCAGGTTCCTCCGTTCCAGACCGACTGGCGTGTGGCGCTGAAACGGAGAAACTTTTGCATCCGGGTTTTTGATATGCAAAATCATTTCCGCTCTCGGATTCCATACGCAGATACATGCAAATAAACCAGGAGCTCGATGGACCAGTGCGGAGAAGGAAACTGCAGTCCAAAGGGTGCCTAATTTGAATAATTATCGGTTATTCGATTTTTTCACGCGGACACGACGGAACCCAAATATTTACCCCGGCGCGCTTGATGTTTTGTCTGCTTCGAGCGCACTCTGTCCTTCACCCTCCGTCTGTAATTCTGTTTATTACTTTATTAGTGCACTTTGATCTGCAGCAGACACATCAGCCGTGACACGACGTTCATCTCTGAAAGTATATTTCAGATTAGCGAAGCTGATTCGGTCAGCGTCGATGATAAAGATGATGTAACGGTACGTGGCATCAGGGGTACGGACCAATCGTAGAGCGCTTCCGCAAGAACAGCATCCAGTGACGTAGCTGATTGGACGGTGGCCAACACAATAATAACGCAAAAGTAACGCAGTAATTGCTGTATGTGACGTTATTGATGCTACATTACATCAGTGCTGCTGATTAATTTCCTATAACAGCCACTCTGTCAGTATTTCAGGTTTATTTAGAATTAACGCGTTATGGTTGCTATAGTAACCGCTTGCTGTTATATATAAGGCCTTATAAATCACTGCACACCTCGTTTTCCTAAACAGCTGTAAGTCTTCAAATGTCCTGCCGCATGATAAAGCCGTTACAACGACATAGTGCCAAATGTCTCAAACGATAAAGCTGTTACATTTCTCATTTTCTGTCACCTCTAGGCGATGGAGAAGACCATGAAGGAAGATGACGGCAGGTTCCGTTTCCTCATCGACGGCTTCCCTCGGAACGAGGATAACCTGCAGGGCTGGATGAGGGTCATGGACGGCAAAGCGGACGTCAGATTCGTCCTGTTCTTTGACTGTAGTAACGAAGTGAGCCGTGTTCTGGTCTTCTGGTGTGTTTTTGTAGTTACTGAAAAACACCCCCATGGACGGGTCGTTATGATTTAAGGCTTCTTGTGTGAATCGAGGATTTAGCATCTGATCAGCATTATTTTGTGACCTGGTTACAGGTTTGTATCGACAGGTGTCTAGAAAGAGGGAAGAGCAGCGGTAGGACGGACGACAACAAAGAGAGCTTGCAGAAAAGGTAACGTCATCTTTATGTTTATATAAAATCCGGCTCTCGATTTATTTGTGATGCACAGCAACAAAGCGCTCAAAAAGTTCCTGTGTTCTCAAATGTACCCAAGGTTCCCAGGCACCACATTCCCAAAGGTCCTCCTTCCTACAGGCTCCAAGTTATCAGGGCCCATGGTACTAAAGCATCATGCTGATGATCTACTACATTCCCAAAGGTCTTATATTAACTATATGCTGTATTCGCAAAGGTTCTACGCTCTCACCGCCCCATGTTCTCAAAGGTCCCATGTTCTCAAAGGTCCCATGTTCTCAAAGGTCCCATGTTCTCAAAGGTCCCATGCTCTCAAAGGTCCCATGTTCTCAAAGGTCCCATGTTCTCAAAGGTCCCATGCTCTCAAAGGTCCAGTATCCCCAAGGGTTCTATGTAGTCAAAGCTCCTACATCCACTAAGGTCCTTCATTCTCAAAAGTCCTGTTCTCCCACGGGCCCGGCCCTGGGGCCCCATGTTTCCCAGCGCACTTACCATTTTGTAGGTCCTGCAAACATGGACTCTGCTCACTGTCCCGCTCTTCATCCTTCATAGCTGTGAAGACCTCCTCTACATTTCCAACTCCATTCCCTCCAACCATTAATCATGCTGTATAACCCCATGACCTCTGTCTCTTTTTCATCACTTCACTGTGTCGTGTTTCCGTGTGTGTGTACGTACTGAATGTGCGTGCCTGTATTTGACCAGACGAGCTCACTTTTTGCATCCGCAGGATCCAGACGTACCTGCAGTCCACACGGCCAATCATAGATCAGTATGAGAAGCAGGGAAAAGTGCGCACCATCGACGCCTCACGCTCCGTCAGCGAGGTGAGACTGCAGTGGGCGGGGTTTAAAACAATAATAATAATAATAAGAAGAAGAAGAATTTGGGACAGACTAATAGAATTTCATGTCAAAGCTATTCCTGCAGATCCAGAATCGTTCTGATTTGCTGTGGTTTGTGCAGGTCTTCGCTGACGTGAAGTCAGTCTTCGACAGAGAGGGTTGAACCTGCTGACTCCTCACTGTATGAAGTTCAGTGACGTTAGCGATGCTACACTTCATTTATTCACACATTTATCTTTTTATTCATATAAGTGTATTTTTGTTTATGAGCGAACATGTGTATGTGTAAAAGGGGGACATTCTGTGACTGTGTCCATTTGTGTTTAATAATGCCCAAGAGGAACAATATTCCTGTAGAACAATGACAAAAGAAGAGCAATAGAGTCCAATTAAAGGACATTTTCCATAGGAATGGTATTTAGTACTTAAAGTACTATTAGTTCTCTTAGTTTAAAGGGATTTGGTGTTTTATCTGTGGCCATATGGATATGATTGTGTGTCATATCATTATTATGTTGTTATTATTGTTGTTGTTATTAACCATGGAAAATGGCCTGAACAGCGATCACGGGGGGCCAAGAACTGACAGACATCTTTGAAAAGTACATTTAAAATTGTTCTTAATTTAATTTTAAATAGGGCTGCTTATGGAACCTATATTGTATTGTGATTCCGTTGGCACAATATATTAAACAAAATGAACTGAAAACCCATCATGGTTAAAAATCGCCTTGCATCATTTGGACCAAAATTATTCATTGAAATACAGAATCCGGAGCACGTGATTGGTCAGAAGGCTCACATTAAACAATTACGCTTAAGGGCTCATTTACAAATGCAGCCTTCTGGCAAATTACTACTAAATACTGCAATAAATAGTAACATGATGTCTGGTGCAGCCTGGTGGTAGCTCCGTTTTATCTTAATATGCCTTTAACCATGCCAAGTCACAAGATCATCCAGTGGAAACATGAAATTAAAAGATGTCTCCTACTTTAAGAACTTGTGTTTTTTTATTTATTTATTTACATTTACACCACGTGTACTTGAGTTCGAAAAAATATTTATAGATGTACTTTTAAATACAGACTTATTCTGGTGTTTAATAAAGCATCACGTTGCTGATAAGCTTTCATTAGACTCGTAGTCACAGTTACAAAGTGGATACAAAGTATTGGCACCCACTCACCCAGCAATAGCCTACTCATGGGTAGAGGGGTGCCAATACTTTTGTGAAGCGCAACAAGTGGACTAATATAGAGACTACTGTAAGTGCCCGATATAGTAGGTGGAGCTAGTAAATCAGCATATTTACCAATAAATTAGATTTAAAAACAAAACAGGCTACGCGGATGAGTCTGAGTTCACGTGAATAGAAACCGAAAGTAAAAGGCGCTCGAGACGAGGAATCGGTGTTCCTGGCCATGAATCCGCAGGTCGTGTTCGCCCTGGGTGGACCCGGAGCCGGAAAAGGAACCCAGTGCTCCAGAATCTCTACGGTAAGACACACTTCATTACAAAGAATCATAAAGCTCGCTCACTAACGGTGCTGCACCGATCCGAGGGAGTCACGCGCGCATTAACATGGTATATACAGTATTCCCTATATGAGCTCAGTACCTAGGGGTGAAATATTGTTTTTTTCTAAAACTCAGTATGAACCATAAAGAGCATCCTATAGAACATCCTGCACGTGCATACCTGTGTGGCCATTTAACCTGAGCAACCCTTAAACTAATTCCAATCGTTCGAATTTCAACTTGCTTCCAAACAGCTAATGAGTGTTAATCCATCTCAGGAAACCAGTTCTCATTTTTACAAGCTGTGAATATGAGTTTTGGCCCCCAACAATTGTTTCTCAAATGCTCGGTTCAGTCCACATCCAGACCTCGTCCCACCAGTTGGGCTGCTAGATTTCTACCCACCAGTGACGGGTCTCTTACCTGTAAAGGGCTCCCCCTGGTGGACAGGAATAAGTGTTTTCTCTACGTAAAAATTAGATTAAGTAAATGTAAACTTTCCTAGACACAAGATACTCTTGCTTCATCTTGCTTTACAGTGCCCCCTGTCTCTCTCTCTCAGCACTACGGCTACACACACCTGTCCGCTGGCGATCTGCTGAGAAAAGAGCGCAGCCGAACAGGCTCCGAGTTCGGCCAGATCATCGACAGCTGCTTTCAGAGGGGAGAGTTCGCCCCTGTGGAGATCACCGTCACCTTACTGAGAAAGGTGTGTAGTTTGAGATTTTCCACACAAAGCTAGAGCCTCTGCCTAATTGACTCTTTCAGGGTTTCAGCTGGGTCTCATCAATGCAGTTCCACGTCAGAAAGCTGCTGGCCTGCAACTGAGGAACTGCTGATGTCAGCAGATGAAGTACCACAAACTGAAGTTATTTAAGAGCACCGGAGGAGAGCCGCGTGGGTCCGAGGGCGAGGAGAGCCGCGTGGGTCCGAGGGCGAGGAGAGCCGCGTGGGTCCGAGATCGAGGAGAGCCGCGTGGGTCCGAGGTTTTGCTCAGGCTTTTCACATGCAGATAGAAAGTATATTCTCATAAATGAGAAAATTCAACAAAAATTCTTACAGAAGTTTACAGACCTAGTAGAAAAAAACAACGGATTGCACTGTGGAAAATACGGCTCAAAACTGTTGAGAAATGTGCAGGATTGTGCAAGGAGGCCAGTGGGAGTCAAAGAAGCTGAAAAAGGGTGTGAAAATGAGGAAAATGGTTCCAACTCCAGAGACGTGTAGATACAGACTGGATAAGCCTTGATAGAGATGGAAAAAAATAATCTGTTGTGGTTGTTATTTTGAAAAGCTCATACCGGACTAAATGCTGTAGATTGATGGACTCATTTTCTCTAGGCGATGGAGGTGACCATGAGGAGCGACAAGGACAAGTTCCGCTTCCTTATCGATGGCTTCCCTCCAAACGAGGATAACCTGCAGGGCTGGATGAAGGTCATGGGCGGCAAAGCAGACGTCAGATTCGTCCTGTTTTTTGACTGTAGTAACGAAGTGAGTCATTTTCTCTTAGATTTATTAGACTTTTGTTTACTGTGGTAATTATCCTGTAGCATAATATGAGTATTTAGTTACTGGTTTTTATTATTATTTTGGATCTTGGTTGCAGGTTTGCATCAACAGGTGCCTAGATAGAGGGAAGAGCAGTGGAAGAGATGATGACAACAAAGAGAGCTTGGAGAAAAGGTGATAATATACTAATAAAAGCGTCGCAGAAAAAAGAAGTACTTGGTTGACCATTTACTACAAATATATTCTGACATGATATATATAATTTTTTTGGCAAACGTGTGTGTGTGGAATCTCTGCTTTATGAACCTACTGTTCAAATGACAGATTTATTCGATACATAATTGAAAATATACGTCTATCGTATTCAACCATGTATCTGCTTTTCAAACTTCCTGCAGAATCTAATATGTTGCTCAGCCACCACTAGGAGGAGCTGTGATCCTTTTTACTCTTATAAACCCATGACCACAGTTTCCGAAAGTCGTTCTTGTTTCCGAAACGGCGTTCTGTTACATGGATAAGTTTATCTGTTTATGTGTGTACTTCCTGAATGCGCGTGTTTGAATTTGACCAGACGAGCTCATTTGTCGCGTCCGCAGGATCCAGACATACCTGCGGTCCACACGGCCAATCATAGAGCAGTACAAGAAGCAGGGAAAAGTGCGCACCATCGATGCCTCACGCTCCGTCAGCGAGGTGAGACTGCAGTGGGCGGGGTTAAGAAGAGTAATAATAATCATCATGGTTTTGATCACAGATATTCTTACAGATCCAGAAGCTTTCTGATTTGCTGACTTTTGTGCAGGTCTTCGCCGAAGTGAAGTCAGTCTTCGACAGAGAGGGTTGGACCTGCTGACTCCGCCCCATGTCCAAGCACATTTATATTTTTGCTCATTTTTTGTTTGTTTAATACGAGGATCAGATTACACGAATTCAGCCCAATATTGACACTCTGATTATGAATGTCTGGAACAATGAACAGGCCTTGTAGTGTGACATAACCGGCGTCTGGGGCGCTCCATGATACCCCAACAAAGGGTCTAGCATGTCAGAATTTACTGTATTTTCTCGCCTAGTTTGACAACTCCTACGACATTTCCATCTGTAACCATGATTGACAGTTTCTGTCATGAACGATGATTGGTCAGTGTCAAACATGTAGTGTTTCCAGTCTCCTGGCCAAGACAAGAAATAATGGCACCATCAAACAGAAACAATATTCCTGTAGAGCAGTAAAGTCCAAAACACATTTTCTACTGGAACGGTATTTAGTACACTTAGTTTAATAAAAATGTGTTTTTTAACCGTGGTTATATCTATATAAACACACATTTATGTCAGTTATCAGAAATGGTTTACTTTAAATTATTGTTGCTAAGGGTGGATACTGAATTAAAGGGTGTACTTATTTTTTCTCACCAAATTTGTTTAGATTTTGGAAATAAAAATGACTTCATATTGAAATCTGTTTGTGTCACTTGAGGCTATTGTTTTGTGGTGAGGACTGTTATTCAGGACCTGATAAACAAGTCCATGGATTACAGGAGGGTGCACTTTCTTTTTCCCATGACTGTTTGTATTGTAGGTCAGAGAACTGATTCACACCTGGTGATTCCACGTGGTATTGTTTCCCTGGTGGTTCCTCAGTAGTGGTATAAATTTCATTTGCTCCCTGGTGGAAAAAAACCCAAAACATGACCTGACCTGCATCGTATTACATGATCAACATGTCACACTTGCACTGCTCCTGTAAAACGCTACTACAGATCGGGTCAGCTTTCCTCCCACGTGGACAGTGTGAAGTGATGATATTTAATAAGATCATTCCCAGTTTAGGATGCTTACTTCCGACAGAAAGAGTTGACTCATCTCATCTCTGTAAACGAAACAAACTTAAATGACTCGATCTGTTTCTTGTGCATTTAAAACACTCAACAGTGTTTAAATGGAGTTATTAATATTATATTGTATATTTCACACATTTTAATTTTTAGGATAGAAAACAGAACTGAGCAACATTTTATCCGAAATCTTTTATTACAAACACCCATCTCCACTTTTATATCAAAATACTGTACAGAAAAGCTATAAAGCATCTATAAATAGAATTTTTTTGGACATATTTATTTAATTTTGTAGTACCTCGTATGTGCCAAGTTCAACAGGTGCAAAAATAAATGTCTTTTAATACATCATATAAACATATACTCCATATAATACATAAACATCCTTAACCATGACTGAATACTTGAGGAAAACAGCAGAAAATGGCTGAGTGCACTACTGAACACTTATCAGACATATTCACCAACACTTAAGACTGATAAGTGCTTTATAAATAGTAAGCTATTATTTATCAATATTTTAAATTTGCACAAAATTAGCTAGCTAGAGTCAGCGCTAATCTGTGTTCCAGTGTTAAAGAAACATTTGCGTTTAAAGCAACGCGAGCCGATATGAAGGAAACCTGGCATACCATGAAAGGCTCAGATTTAGAAATAACCACACCCCCTGAATACCTCAAGTGACCAATCAGAGCGGAGTATTTCCTCAAAGTCGTATTATACACAGATACTTGGAAAAGGTGATGTTAGTTTTGTGATAAGTGATCAGTAGTGGACTCAGACTCATTTAAACCCCACAGTACATGTACCGCTGTATTAGAGAGAGAGAGCGTGTGTGTGTGTGTGTGTGTGTGTGTGTGGGGGAGTCAGTGTTTCAGCGGTTGCAGGTCTTGATGTTGGTCACGGCGCCGTGTTTCTGTCTCAGGTGCAGACGGAGCTGACTCTTGTGTCTAAAGCGTAGATCACACATCTCACACTGAGGAGAGAGAACGAGCACAAACGCACATGCAATTATTTTTAATTAAATATACAAAACATTACACTTATAAACATTAAAAGTCATAAAAGTCAGACATTTAAGAAGTAGATTAAGACCTTGCAGAGTTTCTGTGGCTGAATCTCAAATGACAAGTGCACTACATAGGTGTTAGGGGATAGCTTAAAGAAATGTACAAGCATTACTGTGGGTCAATAAATCTCTCTAAACTAAACTAAAACATGTAAATGTTAATATTCAATCAACACTCCTGAATATCCTTTGTGCATGCATGAAAACTCACTGCACTCATTAATATTCACTGTAACTCATTAATATTCAGTGTGACTCGTTAATATTCAATGTAACTCATTAATATTCAATGTAACTCATTAATAGTCACTACACACTCATTGATAGTCACTGCACACTCATTAATATTCAGTGTAACTCATTAATAGTCACTGTAACTCATTAATATTCAGTGTAACTCATTAATAGTCACTACACACATTAATATTCACTGCACACTCATTAATATTCACTACACACTCATTAATATTCACTACACCCTCATTAATATTCAATGTAACTCTAATAGTCACTGTAACTCATTAATATTCAGTGTAACTCATTAATAGTCACTACACACTCATTGATAGTCACTGCGCACTCATTAATATTCAGTGTAACTCATTAATAGTCACTGTAACTCATTAATATTCACTTCACACTCATTAATAGTTACTACACCCTCATTAATATTCAGTGTGACTCATTAATATTCAGTGTAACTCATTAATAGTCACTGTAACTCATTAATATTCACTTCACACTCATTAATAGTCAGTGTAACTCATTAATATTCAATGTAACTCATTAATATTC
>JAQMYM010000001.1:23620328-23644967 GCA_030014255.1 Parauchenoglanis ngamensis
CACCTGTTCACTGAAAAGCATTCCAGGTGACGACTTCATGACGCTGGGTAAGATAACGCCCACAATATCATCAAGCTCAACGGGGGCGACTTTGAAGAATCTAAAATATGAAACATATTTTGTTTTTGTTTTGTTTTTTTACACTTTTTTGTTTACTGCATAATTCAGTATATGTGTTGCTTCATAGTTTGAGGAATTCAGGATTGTTTCACAATGTAGAAAACAACAAAAAAGAAAAGAAAAACCTATGAAAGAGAAGTCGTGTCCAAACGTTTGACTGGTAGTGTGTGTATCAGCGATCAAATATAATCATCACAGCGCATCCTGGAGCATTTTATTCCTCTCGCACTATTACGAGGCTGTAATTACACGCAATGCTGTGGAACATCAACGTGAAACAAGTTTTCACTTACGTTATAGCAGCTATAAACGCTCGTCCCCTCACCAGCCTCTCTTTACTCGCACTCTCGAAATTCAGAAAGAAATAAAGCCCGAAAAAAAAGAGCGTAAACTCCTCTGTCTCTGACGCCGTAAACGTTTATTACGTATTAGAGACCATAACTGCCAGCACGAGCGCATTAATACCAACTGTCCGAGCTGCTGTTAGAGAAAACTAATCAACAACCCTCTGACCAGTTACAATGGAGTGTACTGTAATTACACGTGTACGCTTATAACTGCTCAGACTGGTCAGAAAGCTCATATCTGTGTGCAGTATAATTTGCAGAAATCAAGCCCAGATCCAGATGGAGAGAGGTTCTCTGCCCATCCCTAACCCCAACAACTGCACACTTTCTGTTATTCAGGGAAATCAAGGCTCATACAACTGAAGAGAAAGCGCACGCGCGAGTTACTGCTGTCCTGTATGAGCCTCAGTCATAGTTTCAGCATTTTAATACACTAATAATCTCAGAAACAGGAATAGGAATAAAGATTTAGGCCAACAGGCAACTTCTGCGTCGGTTTAAAAACAAAGTACAGTCAGTTTAAACACACACAAATAACAGCCTGATTCAAATAAAAGCATTGACATTTTATTTAAATTTATTTTAAAGCCCGGTATTATATTCAGATAACAGATTTGAAGTCACCTGGTATGTTTTTCTTAGAAACCCGTCCTTCGGTGGTTCCTGGAATCTGAACTTCTGTGAAGGCTCAGCTCTCACTTCTCGGAATTCCACCACCGGACTGAACCACTGTCACAGCGCGTGGGGGTGTCTTGACGTCATTCCTCCGCACTCTACGTTCAGTCGCAAACACTTTAACAACCGGAGTACCGCTTTACACATTAAAACTTTCTTATATTAACGCTTGAGCCTTATTTAAAGTTTTGTTTATAAACATTTAAACGTGTCCCCCGACCCGATTTGTTTTAATGCTCCCCTCTTGCTCTCCTTCGGTATTGTGCTCCTCCTGCCAGCGCAATCATGATCATTACGCAATCGTGATTTCCACGGTCGCAGATTCGTCGGTAGCGCCTCAAGGCAGAAATGAGCGGAACCGTGATAAATAAATAAAATGTCTCACAATGTCACTTTGTACGTCTACAGTTACAACACCACAGACCCATGCTTGATCCCTGTGTCGTCATATTGTGACTGTGGGTGACTTTAGATCATGTTTAGATCATTTTGGTTGGACGATATTTTGTGCTCCGATATGATTTCCGATCACTTCTAACATGATCGTATATAAAATGCAACGAGTAATAACTAAAACACAAAGGAGCAACACGCTGGCTGGTGCGAAGGCGTTTCGCTAACGACACCGCGTGAGCGATACGAGGCTCTCGATTCGATATGTCTGCGTATCGGACAATGCGTTCGACAGGTCGCATAATGAAGTGAGCTCAAATGGACCTCGTGAGCGCGTGATTACGACATGGGAAGCCGTGTGCAAGAAACGCTTGGCGTTCAAGCGGTGATCGTCGTGAGAACACTGCCGCTCGGCAACAGCAACAAGAACGCCTGTCGGCATCTGGAAGCCGCCGGGGCTAACATGACAATTTAGCAAGCTAATGTCTGACGCGATAAAGGAAGGCCGTCGGGAATATCGACATTTCCCTCAGAAAGAGTATAAAATTACAAAGTAAATTACAAAAAAAAACTACTTCCATGTCTGAGAATGTCAGCAAGCACATCACAACTCATGAACTCTAGCGTTTCAGAACATTTTCATGACCCTAGCATGAGACAATACGCTAGCATGTTAGCTTCAGTGTTGAGCAGCAAGCAGGCGCTGCGAGATTCCATCAAGTCTGGTGTGCACACGTGCAGCAACCTCTCACTGAGGTAGCCTTTCTTCCCTGATTCGATCCAGACTACGGCAATCATTGCTCGATCGCAAACATTGGCTGGCTAGCTCGCTGCTAACGCTACTTGCTGTTGCTGCTGTGCCGCGGTTTCAGTCCAAGACGTTGCATGAATGACTGAAGGTCACTAAAGTGGAACAGAATTAATAACCTCTCAGGCCTGAAAGTGTAAACGTGCGCTAAAAATAGCTGTTTATGAGCTTTACGCGCTCTGACAGAGCGAACACAAGACCCGCTTTCGAATGTCTTGAGGTGAGAAATGACATCATTACAGTTTGCAAATTACCACTTACAAGGCACCATGTACGCAGCAGAAGAAAACGCCAGTACCTCAGACACGCCCCCCAGTGAGTCGCACCGGTACAGTTTAGCCATGTTTAATTTTATATATATGTAAGGCTTTCTGATGCACAGCTAATGCTCAGAATGAATCACATAAACGCTCTCACTATGCTTCAGTTACTGTATTTGTATAAAGTAGAAATTGCTATTGTTGAAGACAATTGGAGTTTTTTTGTATTATTACATCACTAGATTTTACACGTGCGCAACCTCATATTTATATCTCGGTGAAACTGAAAAAGGTCAAAAGCAGCAAGCAACAAAACGTTTTTAAGGCACTGAGAGCGATTTAAAAATGATAAAATAGATTCAAGGGTAACGAGCAATCTCCGGAATTATTGGAATACGAAAAGAATGATCAGTCGTAGTTGATTAATGTATTAATCATCACAGAGCAGGATGTTGATCTAAAAAATCTCGTTGATCTCATTGAGGTCAAGCTCCTCTTTCAATTCATCTTTCATTTCGGTCTCACAGTTTCACCAAATCTGAGAGCGTTTAAGGTCACACTTGAATCAGCACTTTGTAGGAAACACAGTAAGGCAAAGTTTAAATGCGAGAGGTTAAGATTAAAGAGAACCATGGTGAGGTCAAACAAGTTCAGCAAACCACACTCCAGCCACACACACACACGCACACACACACACATGGTATGACTGTGGTCAAAATATCAGCCACCAGTTTGCACCAACTGACCAGAGAGATCAGCTCAGCTTTAAAGGGGCGGTTCATCCAAGCAGAATTCCTTTCACGCCAATCGTAGTCGATGAGCCAAGCCGAGTTCGGTGTCTGACGCTTGTTTTGTTAACTGTACACCAGCGCTAATGTAGCTCCGGTACGATCGAGCTCTCTCAAAATCTCTTCTGTAAATACAGAGCTAAACTTACTTTAAACACCATGGTCAAGCTTTCTCGTCTGATTTTAAATAAGCTGCCGTGAACTAGAAGTGAGAGTGTATAGAACGTCAAGAAGTTTCATATCATCTGCTGCAGATCCTTCTTGAAATATTAACAACGACTATAATCATATGTTTAATATATGTTATAAGCTATATTGCTCTTTTGTTAAATACTGCCAACTATTTAAACCTGAACGCGGCGTTGATTTTCTGTACAGCGGCTTTGCCCGAACACGTTGCGTCATTAAAGTGTGGAGGAATCCTCTGAATGAAAGGAACTGCTATTAACAGGGTGTTTTTCGTTACATAACTGAGCTTCTGTACTGCTGTACGGCTTTTTCACAAATAACAGCTTTTAAGGTCAACCCGAGGAATGACCAGAAGTGTTTCAGAGGTGGGCGGGGTTTATGGGAATACACAGAGATCATGGTTAGTTTGACCCCGTTAAAGGTGCAATAGCTGATTACTTCGTACTTGTACAAATAACCTGAAAGATGTGACGTACATAGTAAAAAACGTTTAAGCCACGGCCTCAGCAGAACGAAGCTAAGAACAGCCCGGAATTCCATGCTTGTTTGTGTTCGTATACACGTCCTGTCAGTCACGTTATAGACGCTGGGGCGGAGCTTCGTGAACGTGAACGTGACGGCGATACAGGCTGGGCTCAAGCAGTAAAATGTCGGACGCACCTACTTAATCCAGTCTAGAACTAATTGAGTAAACCAATCTTACTAATGCTCCTGTAAATAATAAATACATTTAATTTTTTTCACACGTACGTTACTCTTCCTGACTGTGTGTTAAATCATAAGTGCTGAATATATGTGTGTATATGCATTTGTTTTTTGCTGTTCCAATTTGCAGTCTTTTCAAAACTAAGGTTTCAAAAGCGAAGCAGGGTTTTAGGGGAACTTTGTGCCTGACGCATGGACTCGTGACACGACTTTCTAAGTTATTTCTTCCTAATTTGATTTCTCTTTTACTACATTGTGAAACTGTCGCGTCCCACACAGTCTGACGCATTCGCACTTCCTCATTCCCTGGAAACAGAGCTTTCATGTATGAACAGCTTCAGGGGCATTGTCTTGAAATGTGAAGTGAGAGCTCACAGTGTGTGTGTGTGTGTGAGATGATTAATGTCTGCAGTCCGCACACTCACACACTCTTACACACATGAGCAGTTGTCATTCTGAAACTCTAGCTTATTAAAAGCACGGCCACCCCTGGGCTCTGATTGGCTGGTATTTCCTTGTATGTATGTATGTATGTACGATCAGTCGATCAGTCGGTGCTGCCATTCTGACACGTAACCAAGCACACAATCATGCATGATGGTTTCTGCAATTAGTATTGCACTGCAAACATTGCAACAGATATGAATGTTATATAATATAGTAACGTAAAATGGTTTCCACAAGACCAGAGCCAGACAGTTAAATTCGTTGAGATGCAGGATGTTAGCCAATTTGCTACATTTAGCCAAGTTAGCCAATGTGACGCTAACAGTGCTAACATGGAGAGCTGAACACTCGCTGTAAAACTGTAACATGTACATAAAGAATGTTGTATAAACGTCAGGGTTTTAAGCACAGTGCGATTATAGCGAGCGCCGAGTGCTCTGGGTTGGGGGATAGCGAACACCGCTTAAGGCATCCAGACGTTCCTCCTACAGCAAAATAAATGCAGAAACAGGTGAGAAACGGCTTGGTATAATATTATGGCATTTAGCTAGGTAAACTTACTACCAATAACTGCCAATTCTGTACAATTTACTCACGAATATCTTTAGGGAAAAAGATATTTTGTTGTTTTAATATCACAAACGGAAGCAAACGTTATACACTGAGTTACGTTTTATTCGTCATCATCCTGATTTCCGCGCTGTTTAATATTCTAACACCGTCGATTCGTTCAGCCAACAGCGATATAGTTTATGGGACGTCCACCAGCTTATTATCATTATTTCTTAACGGAACTTAATCACCTGTGCCGCGTTTAGTGAAACGCTGCCGTGACATGAAAGTGCAGGTGAGGTGTCTTGCGAGCTTTTAGTTGACGTCGGCATGGTGGATGCCAGGTACAGTAAGTGCCGCCATTACGCTGGAACCACACCAATCACCCATCACTTTATTGTGTCATTATGAGCCACTTTTCCAGCACACGGCTGTAAAACGGACTCATTACATTCACGGTGCGATAAAATTAAAGAAATTGCTCTTCCAACAAGTGTGTTTTGAACAAAAAATAAACGCTGCTCTTTATACCTGTGAGGAAAACAGTGTCATTTAGAGAGTCACGGAACATCGGCAAATGCGTCAACGGGGTCTTAATGGTGACACGGCCAGTATAAAAGTGCAGAACAGTCGCATTAGCTTGTTTTTTCGACAGATGTTCTGTCAGCTATGAAGGTCGTGCTGCTGCTGTGTGTCCTGGCGTCTCTGCTGGCCTGCACGCCGCCGACAGGAGCGTCCCAGATTCCCATGAGGCTGTGCGGCCGCGAGTTCCTGCGTGCCGTCGTCTACACGTGTGGTGGCTCCAGGTGGAGGAGGAGCCCCAACGAGATCTTCGCAAAGGGTCGGTAATTATCTGAATTTTAAATCATCGGCTTCTCAACTTTTGCGTGTCTCCTCAAAACTGTCGTGTTTCTAATCAACTCGTGGTTAATTGGTGTGTTTTGGACACAGACTCGGAGCTGGAGGACATGCTGAGGTTCAGGAGGAGCGAGGACTCGGCGTTGCTGGATCTCTGCTGCAGAGTGGGCTGCAGGAAAAGCGACCTGACGCTCATGTGCTGAGAGAAACGCCGTCCCGCTGACCGTCTCTTTACTGTTCAGCGGCTTCTGCTGTCTTATCAAGAGAGACGGGAGACAAGCAGCTCGTCGTCATGCCGCAATAAAAGCCTGGCACACTCACACTGCTCACCTTCACTTCCTCACACACACATTGAGAACGTGATAAGTTTTAACACGATGGATAAATCTGAGATCATTTGAGATTACATCTTGTTTCTGAGACTTGAAACCAGTGATTTGATGGTTCTGTGATTAAATGCTACGGAAGCCTGGAGAGGCCATTACAGTTTCTTTCTTCTTCTGCGGTTTACTTTAGCAGAAACTAAATTGGACTCAAGAAATTCTTAATGCACCAGACTTCTTCTTCTTCTTCATTCACACTAAACTGGCTATTTCAAGTCCTGGTATTAATTTTCCATTCACTGATTTCATAATAAAGTTTGTATCGGTTTACGCTTCATTAAAATAGGTTTAGTTTAATCCTCATATGAAATACGCACATTAAGAAAACATTTCAAATATGTTCGCAATAATCCTCTTACAGTTATGTCCCCGTGCTAAATAACAGACCGTTAGACCTTTTTTCTAAGGCTGACGAAACGAAAGTGTTTTTTACACTCAAACACAAATAAGGCTGAACAAAACAATGTAATAAAACGTCATGTAGTTCTTTTGTTTCCATTTTATTTTCACTAGAGTTTCTTGTCCATTTGTTAACCAATCAGTGAACCTTATCTTAATTTATGAGTCGATTTCAGTTTATTTTTTATAGATGAACAAAAGTGCATAATGTGTTCAATACAAACAAGATTAAATCTGTGAATTTAAAAACGCACTGATCATCGCAGTTAACTCGGGTTAATATACGGGTGCGTGATACAGTGTTGATGATGATGATGCTGATGTGAGATGTGTGATAAATAAATAATAAACAATACAATTTGAACCTGTCTCTGAGCTCATATCACACATACTAACTAAACTCTTATCATGGATCATGACACTAGTTATGCTGTATTTAAAAATTGTATTATGTTTAGAATGGTTTATTTACAATTCTCCACTCTGGTTATTTTCATCTTGTGTGATTTAGATTTATTTTTCTATCCATTCATCCATTCACATAAACACATATCCATCTGTCCATCCATCCATCAATTAATTTATCCATATATTTGTCCATCAGTCTATCCATCCATCAGTATCTGCACTATACGTCTTGTGGTAAAAATCTAGACAATAGGAAAAAATCTCTCATCCATCCATCCATCCAATCTATCCCACCATCAGATGGTTAGATTCCAGTAAAAATGTTCCATTCATCCAGATTCATTTAAAGTACACAGCGTAGACATTGGCGACGGCGAAGAGCGAGCTGTTCTTGAAAGCGTGCGACGAAAACGTGTCGGTGGAAGCGTCCCAGAGGCAGCGGCTCGCCATGCGCAGGTTCTGCTCCGCCAGCTGGCCGATGCTGATCATCACGATGATCTTGTAGCGAGGGATCATCAGGTCCTTCACCCGCGCCTTCACCACCTGCAGGAACAGAGAGTTCAGGGGGAAATGGAATCGTTGGACTCTGACGTGATCATGACTACCCACTAGATCTCAACCCCAGTGCCGGAGAACCCCTGGAGGGCCGTGCGCTGGAGTTCCTCAGAAAACCTCGCCCTTGATAGTGAGAACTGACCTCTGATATGGTTTTGGTCATCTGCCTGCACAGCTCAGGTTCATACTTCTCCTCCTGCAGGTAGCTGCTCAGAACGTCCTTCAGGATCTCCCTCACGGCGTGCACGGGGAACCGCTTGGTGGGTCCTTAGCAGAGGAGAACCAGGTGGTGAGTGATTAAACATGAACCGCTTTATTGATTTATCCTCATACTACAGCCTTGTTCAAGCTGTTGATTCAACTGATTTTTTCCCCTTCAGAAACAGATGCTGTATAAATACAGATGTGAAGCAAAACCAAGTTCTAGAGATCAAATTGCATGTTTATTATTCACATTAAAGCTAATAGTAATGTACGTCACGTCCTGGGGAAAAAACCAGGGCTCACCGAGCTGATACGTGTTCTCCATTTGCACTGCGTGTCGAGGGTTATCGTCATGGTGACCAGCTTCGTCCATATAGGACACGCTACTGATAGAGCTATACGGAGAGAAGAGCGTCATGGGAAATGGTGGGTTAATTCACACCCATCGTAACATGTAAGCAGTGGTCTAGTGGTAAACTTTGAGAGGATGCTTGTACACGACAAGGGATTTGAATGACAATTCTGTTGTTACTGAGCCGAACAGCGTCATTGTTGTAGGAGTGTGGTGATTTAAATGCTAAACTCATAGCTATACGCTTCCCTAGCGACATTAGCCTTGAAGCGCCAGTGCAGAAGGACAAAAGGAAACTTCAGACTCCGAACATGTCTCAGTTTATTGAGTACATTTGGTGTAAAGGGAACATGGCGGACACGTGGCTTCTGACCAGAGCATGACTTTAACCTCACGGAGAGAGGAACTCAGGAACTCACTCCTTGGTCTTGACTGTGAGCTCTTCCCTCCTGGCTCTCACATCCTGACTGCCCAGAGACGACATGCTCTCTCGCTTCCTCAGCAGCCGGACGGCCCTCTCCTTCGCCACGTCAGACATGATCTCACACTGTGCAGTTTAAAGATGTAATGATAATATTTCATGGACATTTGCAAACTTTATAACTGTCTATCTTGTGCATGTTCTTGTGTATCTGGAAAAAAATATTAATTCATTAATCTCTTTATGAATGTAGATTATTCTGAAGAAGGTCTTTATGCTGTTCCTCTTATTTACTAATAAATACAATTCTAATTATAATAATGATAATTAGAATTATTAGGCTATCATTAGCTGCTTTGCGTTTCTCTTCATTACACTTTATAGCATAAGAGGCGATCAAAATCGCTTTGTTTTCATCCTCTACCACTTCAGACACACTTTATCTAACTTTCTGAGGAATAAAATGTGTAAATGAGGAATAAAGACATAAAATAACAACCTTACCGCTTTGAGCCGAGGCACTGACGGCACCCGTGTTGTCGCACCGTGTTGTCATGGAAACGCCGGGGCCGCTTCTCCATTGGGTGGAATTTCAGAAGGGGGCGGGGCTTCCCTCAGTTACGGCTCTTTTGATTAAATTCGGTCTGAAATCTCATCGACTACTTGTTTAAATGACTCAAAAGTCACAGCCTTTCTTTCATTTGAAGATTTATTTTCATGCCAAGTACTACTAATAAACAAACAAGCACGTAAATAAATAAATAAACTGTCAAAAAGGATAAAAAGATGAATTTAATAACTTATAATCTATCTATTTTTTTTTTTGTTTGTTTATTTATTCATTTACTTTGGACTACAAACAAGCATTATACATTTTTTTAAACGCTCAAAAATTATAATGAATATTTTATTGTAGTTTTATTCATGTATTTAGTAGGCTGATATGACCAACCAATGGGAATGAGGAGAAACTGTGACGTGTTTGATTGACAGGTCCCACATTAGTACAGGGGAAAAAAGCACAGAAGTAAATAAATACAGAAATTTAAAAACTAGAAGAGACGTATCACAAAATAAATAATTGAGTATGTATACCTAATAGTAATAGGTAATCCACCATCTTTGCAGCTAAGTTGAAAACTTACGACAGAATGTATGATATTATGGTAATTCCAGGTTACACCTGAGGTCAGAAGTTTATGGCATGTTTATCCTTTAATCATAGTAGTATTCAGTGGTCAGGAATTCTTAATATTCCTAAACACAACCTTTAGACATGACAATTATGCAATCATGATGAAAAAGACACAATTTTAACAGGAGGAAACGTTAGCAAGCTAACAGCTAAATTAGCTAACAAGCTAACGTAAACCGACAGACAAGCACACAGACCGCACAGTGGTGTTTTTATTTGTTTATTTTATGTTAATACTTTATATTACACCTTTAATATAGCTATCATTTTCAATCTTTAGGTTATGGTTGACCCTGTGAAGGCCGCATCCTACACATTACACGTTTGCATATTCTGTTTTATCTGTAATGAACAAGATGCAACTGATAAATACAGATATTCACATCACACGTGGACTTTTCTATGAGATGAAATTGTCACCGGCAAAACGGCACACACACACACATACACGCGCACACACACACACACACGCAGTAGAAGAAAAAGTCCCTTTGCAGATCATAAGGTCTAAAAAATAATGCAAATGATATTACAAAATAATCAGCTACACTGATGCCGGCCAAATTCCTGATTCATCCTGATCCAAATGATTAGCGTTCAAAATTCCAGAGATAATTTTTTTAAAACATGTTAACATTAAACCTCCCCAAAAATAAAATACCCCCCCTCAAAAAAAAAAAACCATGATACTGCTTTGCAACATCAACATCTGCAATCCTGAAGCGAGAAAAACACAGACAACCCTGTTTTGCTTTTTAATAATAATAATTTCAAACTACGAACAAATCACGTTAAGCTCCTCCTGAACTGAATCTTTTTTCAGAACAGAAAGCATCACATTATCTATGCAACAAGCAAGAAGAATTTGAAATCCCGTGACTAAAAACTAGCCGCAGCGCTAGCTCCGGTAGTGCTCAGATATAAAGTTATTAAATACATATTACAGATATTTCTTGATAAAAAAAGGTTCAAACTACCTTTTGGTTACTCAACATTCAGGGATTTCTTGGAGCTCCGAGGAAAATCCTTAACATTTAGAAATGTAACACATTGCTATGTGCGACCTTTGCACAGTGTGAACATTAGCACAGACATGTGAATGTTTGTAAACAGAAACCATTACCATATCACTATTTTTACAATATTTCACCAACGTTATTTTTAAAACAGTCTGAAAACCTTCACGCTTTAAATTATTATATGTTCTGATATCACTAGGACGTGAAGCAGCTACTATTTCTATAATTCGGCAGCAGATTTCTAAAACATTACGAAAAACGTTCTGTTAAGCGTAACATTTTACGTATCCTAAATGGTTTTTTTTTCATTAGGAGGAGCATTCGCACAATGAAAGCTGTTTAAGAACTGGTGTGTTTAGCAATATGATTAATTGTAGCTAGTTGCATGCTAAGTTGCTGAACAATGTCGCAGCAACTTTGTACATTTCTCAATGTCATGTAAGAATTCTCCTCAGAACAGCCGGAAAACGTTTTGCTAACCTAACATTGCGATGTTATGCTAGCATGAGACCAGACAGCAGGTATGAATCATGTTGTGGCCTTCGTGTAGTTTTTAATCAAGAAAAGTTATAAAAGCTAAATATTATTTTTAACTTTTGGGTAAAATATTGTGGCTAGTTCTTGAATTGAGGAATCTTAAAAGCCAACTCACTAAAACCACCACGGTGTGTGATGTACGTTTACACAACCGTCGTTCTACAACTTTCTCACTGAGTTGAGTGACAAGGCGAGTATCTGGGGTTTATCTGTGTGATTCTCATCGCCCCCTGGTGGAGGAATGAATTGCAACCAATCGCACCCTTTCCAAGCTTTTCAATAAATAAAACAGAAGCCTAGAATACGCCAAAGCATCGTACAGTACACGCTGAAAAAGTGATTTTGACTTTACCGCTCGTATACTTAATTAATTAACGTGTTAAAAATAAAACGAACATTGAAATAAAGTGCTGTCATGAATTTCTTTTCTCAACTACTAAACATTGGCTTATGATAACACGTAGAAGCTGTATATCCATTTAGACATACAAATAACAATTCTTATCTTACATTTATACACGATCGTCATCAATATTGCTACAGGAAAAAAAGGAAAAACGTTAAAAAAAGTCCACATTGTGGAAAATCAAATTGGTAAATAGTTCATACTACGGAATGCTGCATTAAATCCTGGCACAGATTCTGTGTCACTTAATTCTCAACATCATTAGTATTTTGATTCAAGACACATCGTTAGAAAACGTTTAAGCATCGCTATGTTGCGTGAAAACTGAATTCCAGAGTTCCTCGATATCTAATTATGGAACATCGTATCTGCTTTTTCAACCTCACAGACAAAGACATCACCTCACAACTGGCGCTAGTGTCAAAATTCGTATGAAACTGATCTGATGTCTAGGGCGTTTCCTCCTCTGTTAGGATTTACAGAATTTTTTTCCAAGTTCCTCTTGAATTCAGCATTTGGTGAGAAGTGGTTAAAATCTGAGGTAAATATGAAGTCCAGTATCATTTATATGGTATCTAGCATAACACGTCTTATGTGCATTGTTTTGGGGAGAAATAAATTAACATGTAAAATATAACCGAACATCACCTCACCGTTTCTGTTATTATATTGGCTAATCAAACTCTGGGATTAACAGTGCACGATATCGCCAGGCATGTGCCGATTTTATGTATTTAGACCGCAATACGTTTTACCCCTTTATATTAAATAGCAAGCTAACATAGCTAGCTAGCTAACTAACTAATGCTAGCTAGTAAAATACATGTACTGCCAGTCAGACTTCATTAGCTCACAAAATTTAGCCTAGGAAATGATTTCTGACAAATGAAACTATCCTCCTGACATTTTATCACAGATTGTATCAAACATCAAGCTAACAGCGCCTGTCGTGTTGTATTACAGTCATTTCTGACATATAGCAAATAGTTACCTAACATTTTATCCTGCATTACATCCAATATTGTGCAAATATAGGAGGCTGTAAAAACTAATGCTAAACATAGCTAGCTACATTTAACCTCCTGCTAAGCTAATATATCAGTTATGGGGTTTAACTTGTTGCTAGCTAACCTGTCATTAGGTAAATTATGTAGTTTTCATGCTACATTTCACCTTCCACCAATCTTTTATACCTATGTGTCACTGCTACCTAAACAAACATATCTAATGCTAGCTAGCAAATCATACAGTAACTTTCAGGTCCCTTTACATTAGCTAGTTAACCTTTACCATGTGGAACACCAATAAAAATAAATCTTAAATTATGTTACATTAATAAACTAATTTTTAAGTCTTAACAACGGCTATATTCAATGGTTTTCAATTTTTCTCTGATGAACAAAATTAGTGTGGCTTAAAAAAAGTGCCCTTGCTAGAAATTGGTCATAGTATCTCAATATTTTAAATACCTGATTATCAGCACATGCCCAGGATATAAAGTCTCACACACACACACACACACACACACACTCACACACATCATCAAGCTTTGAGAGGAAACTCTACCTTCGTGCATAAACCCAGCAAAGAATGTTGCTGTATTGCGTTTGTCCTGAAATTGCCTTTATACACCCACACACACACACACACACACACACACACACACACACACACACACACACACACACACACACACACAGAGTTATTCTATGCCGGAGAGCCACTAGTTGTGAAATTCCAATTTAAGGAATTCCTCTTAAAACATCTTAAAAACATTGTTAAGTCTCTTCAGTGTTAAATTTGAAGGCGTCGTCGCTCCGTCTGTTCCACAAGTCGTCGTCGTTACCTGACGTCAGTTATCTGCCAAATATTTACCTGTAAAACAGATCAAATAACACTGAAAACCAGATAATATACATCTAATAACATCAGACCTCCAGTTGACACCTGAGTGCTGATGAATTCCGGACTGTGATTGGTCAGAATTGTTGATTAGTTTTCTATAACACCAGCTCTGACAGTAGTGCATCTGCAAATCACAGGATTATATCAATGCTCTTATTCTAAAACGTTATTGTTTCTATAACTTCAGGGCTGTAACAGTAACTACGGCGTTACATCATTGATTATTTTCCTATAACTGCATGGCCTGTCAATTGTTTTCCTTATTTACCAAAATACACACACCTGTGGAGAAGCGCTTCTTAACCAGGGACAGTCTGTATCCACTTCCCAGTAGCTGGAAGTCGCAGCCGGACAGCGTGCTTCCCTCACTAGTGAACTGCACGGCCAGTTGGGACGGTTTACTCGGCCCTTCGGCTAGCTGGAAGCGACACAACAGCGCCCCCACTCCTAAGGTGAAAAAACACACACACTTTACAGCACTTCCATGGTTTGACGTTCAGGTAGAGAGTGCGAAGTTATCAATTCTGCATTAACAGGTCATTGTATGTGATCTGGTGACAGTTTCTGCAAGGATTTGTGTTTATGTAACATTTATAAAAGGACACTCTAGTAACAGCACAGCCCATTGTGTGTCATTCCTTATATACATTATAATCATAAGGGTTATTATTCAATAATTACTACAAACACACAGACACACACAAAAAAAAATTAAAAGTGAATTAACCAAATTTATTCTCTTCTCACCACCGATGAGTACCGCACAAAATGACTAGGTGAACAATAATGATAACTAAATAACATTAAAACTAGCTTGAACATCTTCGTACCTCCATTTTCTGATTTCTGTGAGAGTTCAGAGATCTTCCACAGTATCTTCTGGGTTTCCGGGTTCCTCAGAGAACAAAAAAAGATTCACTCAACCAGACTAATTAGCCATGCTAGCATAACCATATGAGAATCAAAACAGCTACACATTTCCAGGATTTGAACTCACAACCATCTGCTAAGTAGCACAACATATTAGCTGCTGAGCTACCGTTCACTAATAATGGTTATTATGACATGATTGATCACAGATCCTCACCATGTGGCTGGAGGCAACATGGCCTGCAGTTTGGTAACACTACCGTCCACCGGCACCAGGAAGTGGATGTTGGTGAGGGGTGTGGGATTGAGCATGGCCTCTGCATTGTATTTGTAGTCTATCCTGAGGTCAGTGCTGTTCGGATCACCCCGCCAGCTTAGTGCCAGGTTCAATGGAGTCGACTGGATGCCCCGCGCTGACACCTGGGCAAAAAACACATGGTAAATGTCACTTTCTGACCAATCAGAATCCAGAATTCAAGTGGTATGGTATAAGTGTGTTCTTGTCTTGTTTAAGGAAATACAATTTGACAAAATTCAATTAATTGTTGATAACTGATGAAGTAAAGTGTGTTCTTGGGTCACCTGGTACTTCAGCATGTCTACATTGTAGTAGGTAGCTTGAGGGCGCTGGTCCGCCACCTTCTTGAGATGAGCCATCAGGTTGGGCATGTTCACCCGAAACTCTTTGCAGTCGGAGACGGCAGGCATCGGGTCACTGCGCAAAGTCACAGTACAGTTCACTGTGCAAGTCCCACTTTTATAACACAAATGTTTAGCAATGTGAGCAAAATGCAAATAACTGAGCCCTTTTACACTGCGCAAAGTACAGGAAGCTTTAGCAAGAATCCAAAGAGGTAGCAGTACAACATTGTTCACAATATAATACAATATAAAATTATTTTCCCAAGTAAATTTCTGCAACCTCTGACATCATACACATTGATTTTACCAGCAGAGCAGCTGAGGGTTGGGAAGGACCTGCTCCAGACGGCTGAAGTGGCTGATGGTGAAGGTCAGTACCGGAGGACTCGGCTGGTTTGAGAAATGTCTCGTGATGCCTGCTGGGAAGGACAGAACCATCTCTCCTGTTATCTTCACCACACACCTGCAGAAACACAGAATGAGGGATGGTTGGGATTAAAGAGTCAACATGCCTGACTGAGGCACACTCATGCTGTGGCTGGACATGATGCAGCTGGACTTGCTCACTGTAGTCCGTACTTGCTGGGGTCGGCTCCTTTGAAGTAGGCGCTGATGGTCTCTGTGAAGGCTGCTGCCACTGGTAGAGTGTCCTGGGGACCCATGGTAAGTGGACTTGGTCCTCGGGAACAGGCTAAAACAAACAGAGAATAGCAATACATCCTTACACTAGTTAGTCGTAACTATAGTATACACTAGGTCTAAAGAAGCTCTTCTTGAGCACCAGTTCCTGGTTAGTCTATCCTTAACCTTAAATTCCACATGTATGTGAATGCAGTCTAGTCATAAATCATAGTGTTTATATTGAAGTGCTTTGGCCACTCATCTAACAAGCGTCATCAGGCAAAATATGACAAACTGGAGTCCCCAAGCCACCTGGTCCAGATCTATAGCATCTCACCTGAGACAGACAGGTTGAACTCTCTGCCAAGCGTTGGTGTGGAGGCGGCACTGAGGGAAGTGATGGATGAAATGGAGGAGCTGCTCTCTGCTCTGGCCAGGGGAGCGAAAGGAGGAGGACTCCACGAATGGACAGGAGCACTGAAGGACCAAGCCTGGGAGCCATCAGTACACAAGAATACACCAATTTCAGAAAGAAAAATCAGTGGTGATCTGGTGAAAATCCAAGTATTTCAATATCTAAAATTGGTGTATGATTAGAGAGGAGAGTACTTTACCAGGTCTGCCACGTTTGGCTTGCCAGGGGGAAGTTTGGGCCGCGAGGATGGCCGAGGTGGGAGTGGTGGTATCGGACTGCCTGCTGACAAAGGAGTGCCAGGACGTGCAGGTGATGAAGGCCCTGAAAAAACAAAATATGTCTAACTCCCTGAAAGCATCATACAAAAATTAAAAAACACTACCACTAGCCATGATCACTAAAAATACAAAAGGATCCTGTGACACAGTGGTTATGTTGTTTTGTTTTCTCTTATATAGTAGCCTGACATTCCACTGGTTCTCTTTTGTAGGACAATCTATGCTTGTAGTAGTGCTTGGCACACTATGCTTCATTTCTCAGAAGTGCTAGCACATCATCCGCATATTAATAATGCATTATATTTTAAGCAGGAAAACAACTTTAGACATAGTTAATCTGTCCACATGCAAAGACGCCTTTTTTTTTTTTTTTACAAACCTACTACCTTTCTGAAAACCCTGCTAGAGTTCCGTTTTTGTGTCTGTGCACACTCTAAAGGGGGTTCTATGGACAGTTTAAAGATCTTCCTTAACGGTTGTCCTTGGAACCCTTTTTCTACAATTGATATTTATACTTTTTCTAAAGGTCAGAAGCTTTACACTCTCAAAAACGTCCTTGGGTATGCTGGAGGACAAAGTGGGGTTTTTAGTGGGGGTACAAAGACATTTCAGTGGAGTGGCAGCCTCAAAGGGCGATCTTCTACACCTTTAGTTTGAACTACATTATTTTTGTGGAAAATTAACATACATAATACTGATGCACGTTTTGATGGTACATTTATACTGTTGGACACCCCCAACATACCCAAACACAACATAAGGATTAAAAAGAGACTTTGAGAATGTAGAACACTCACGACTACCAGGCCCTGGTGAGACAACCACACTCCTGTAGGTGAGAGGGGGCAGTGGAGGTGGGGTACCACGCAAACCCCCCATCCCAATGTCCTTGGGTGAGGTGGAGAGTGAAAGGATTTCCTCTCTTAGCCCAAAAGAGTCTGGCGTTCTTCTAGTGTCATCTCGCGGCCCCAGAGGAGGTGGCACAGCAGGCAGAGGGGGCATGCCAGGGCTGGGTACAGTGAAAGGAGTAGTCATGGAAAAGCTGGACTCTTGGAGATGGAATGTGGAATGTGGGGGCTGGGCCACAACATCAGGAGATAGAGAGTCAGTTGGGGAATATGGGGGTGGTGGAGGAGGAGATTCAGGTGGGGGGATAGGGTGCAGAAGAGGAGGCGATAAGGCAGGAGGTGAATTAGGGGGCGTGTCCTCTGAAGAGGATGAGAGAGGTGGGGAAGGGGCGGGCTCATCAGGGGGTGGAGGCCTGGAGGTTGTCCCGTCAATGAAACTGACCCAGTTGGAATGCAACATCTCGGATTCGGATTTGGGGGTATCCAATGGCGCAAATACATTGTCCATGTCAGGAACAGCAGGTCCCCCTGTAGGGTCTGATAGTAGAAGGTCCCTATAGATAGAAGATGATCCTTCTCCTTTTACACTTGGAACAACACTGTAATAACCTGCCAAAAAACAAATTTTTTAGTTACACAGAAATTATCTATCTTACTCATCATCCCAGGCCAAAGTATACTTCTGGAAATAATTAAGCCATAAGGGATCTGTGATGCTGCTTCATGACATGATTCGTACAGACAAGTGAAGAAGGACTAGAATCTGGAGTGACTGAGATGTTTATTCATCATAACTACACAAAAAGGTCTACATTACTGACCTGGGATTGAGTGGGGCAGTTGAAGACTCACCAAGATAAAGGAGTGAGAAGAACACCTTGTAGCCACCATACACTCTCCTGCACTACACGCTTTATATTTTAATGAAGTCCTTCAAATTAAGTGTGCGAGGTTTCAATTGTGTACAACAGGGATTATGCAATCATCTACATTCTGAAGACACAGTGCTCCTAACCCTACGTATACATCATTCCAGCAAGTACGTCTTTCTACTTCTTCAGCACTTTTAATCCTATCCAACCATTTAGGCTTAGACAGGAACTGAGATCAGTGTTCTTACTCATAATCTGGTCAGAAAGCCACAGTTTGTGAGACTGTATGAGTCTGAACAGTACTGAGTAAAACAGTGACCCTTTTAACCTGCAGAATCTTTTCGATTATTACATTGCGGGCCTTTTGTTATGTAAATTAGCAAACATCCCGGAATGCAAACACCTTATCACTCAGTTCTTTCTGTGTATACGTAAGCACCAAGGGTGTGACTGAAGAATGGTCGTGGATGTTTTTCACATTCTTCTGCATTGTATCTCTTAACAACAAAGCAAGGCTCCATAGCTCAGTGGTTAGAGCACTGGTCTTGTAAACCAGGGGTCGCGAGTTCAATTATCGCTGGGGCCTTGTTTTGAAGATCAATAAAAAGATGATCTCAGGTTCTAATGTAATTCAAAATGTTGGGAATTGTTGAAGTTGCTGGAAGGGAAGACAAAATCAATGCCACTAACTGCTGAAATTAACGTTCTCACACTGTGCTGTGAGATAATTCAGGCACCATGTTTATCTTTAATGTGTATTTTAAAAACTGATAAAGCTGATTACAGTCTACAGAAACTACTGTAACAGCTACATTTTCTAGATAAATGGATCTCAAAGTGGAGCCCGTGATGCATGACCAAGGGGCCAGCAATTTCTTTTTATACTGGCACATAGATGGAAATTGAAAACCATTAGAATAATCAAACAGATGATATTTACTTATAGTTAATTGGGGCTTATAGTTAATTGCATATAATGTTTAACACTTAAATTACTTGACTTCAGATTAGCACCTGAGACTAATATTCACTTTCAGAAAGAAGGCCACACAGAGAGTTTGGTTTACAAGGTCTAGGGTTCTAACTACTGAACTTTGGAGCCCTACTTTGAGTGAATGAGCTGAAGTATGTGATGTTTATGAAAGTTTAGTTCAGTCACACTCACAATGCCTACATATATATGTAAGAAAGTATATTAGACCTGGGCTCACACAAGACTCTGTAGCTCATTGTTTATAACACTGATCCATGTAAACCAAAGGTTGTATGTTTGATTTATACCTGAGCCTTCAATCAACATTATAATGCAAAACTCTGCAGTAACCTGAGATCAGGACAGAACTCACCAACTAGGAGCTGTTTTAAAGGTTTAGTCAAAGACCACAGTGAAGATAGCGCTCACAACTGCTGGAATGCAAGGCAGCGCGCTAACCACTGAGCTACGGAACAATGCCTAATGAAGGAAAAAATGGAACGCCCTTGGTGCTACACGCAAGATGACTAACGTCATCATCCAGGGTGTGAACTATCCTGTTGACATAACAAGAGCTCTAAGTTGTCTCCAGCTACAGGGCTCCATAGCTCAGTGGTTAGAGCACTGGTCTTGTAAACCAGGGGTCGTGAGTTCAATTCTCGCTGGGGCCTTCAAGTTTAGTTTTGAAATCTACAAAACTAGAAAGCAAGTCTCATGAACTGATGTACACTCTAATTATCCTGATAAACAAGAACAGGAAAAGAAATTGTTGTACAACACAGCACGGGAGTGACACTAAAGGTTGGGTTTAAGTTTCTCAGGTCACAGCAGAACTTTGAGGAACCTTTAGACATCTTCTTTAGACATCCTTTGAGCTGCTGGATGTAGGATTTGAAAGTGTGTAAACACACACACACATATGTATATATACTGTATATATATATATAATTTGCAAATATTCATAAAATTGAGAAAGTCATAATTCACCTGACGATTCCAGCGAGCTGGATCTGTAGCTAGGTGGAGTGGCTGGAAAGTTCTTTGGAGGAAGAGGAGGTGGAGCTGTAAGAACATATTCGTCATTAAACAACATGGCCACCTTCAAAACCCAGAAAAAATCTCTACCAGTACTAATTTACCTCCTGTGGGGAAGCGTCTGTTCAGCGGGGAGGTGTTGCGTGGCGCTGATGGACACCACAGCTCCGGCTCCGCTATGAACACTAAATATAATGAAACAAGAATTTAATCAATATATTCCAAGAAGTACTAATAGAAATAAATCAGAACAGACATGCTAATGGATAAAGTTAGCATCGATTTAAATAACATGAGGCTATATAGCAATTTTCTAATCTATGGATAATTCTGTATCAATAAGCAATTGGAGCTAACATGCTAAGCCTTAAAGCTAACTGCACTATGTAGTACTTCGCTAAACTATGGGTGATTCAATTATAATTAGCAATCAAACTTACATGCTAATGGATAAAGCAAACTAAGCTGGTCATTACATTTATAAAACTAATAATATTTTAATATGATGATGCTGAAGGCTAAAGCTAGCTAAGTCACCTAGCATATTATCTAGCAATATTTTACTTCAAAAAACTTTTTTAGACATACTGAATCAGAAATGGATTTGTCAGAGATTAGCATGTTTATCATTTATAATATATTTAATATAATTTATGCATTTTGGATAGTCTTAAGGAGTTGTTTTACCTTCTGAGTTCTGTGCTTCAAAATTTGCCTCAAATGGAGGGCCAAAAAACGCTGAAGCGTTGTCTGATAACCTTTTACTGCAGAACATACAGGACAGAAATTTTAGCAAGAACTGACAGCAAAATGAATGACCAGTAAATCTGACCAGATATTAAACATAACCAAAGTTTAAGGTTTCTTTTTTGACCTGCTTATAAACGGCATGATTATAAATGCCACGATAGTCAGGAGCTAACCTTGGAGTGTCAGGACCAGGCCCTGGAGTTAGAGTCGGTGTTGGAGTGGAACGTCTCGGCCTGGAGATCTCCTCACCTAGAGAAATAACCAGGAGGAACCGGTTATGATGGAATCCATGAATCAGGCTCTGTTTATGATTGAAAATTAGCAAATTAAAACGCGACGGATGTTAGTGTTGACACGTTTCTCACTTACTTGAGATAGTTCGTTTCAGTGGGCACTGTGAAAAAGAAGACAGCAAAGTAAAAAACAGTGTCAGGTAAGTGGCTCTACCTTATTACTAGTAATTAACTGTCTAGTGATTATTTCCCTTTTAACAGGACTACAGGACTATGGGACCCTGGGAAAATGTGGTCTTGGGAACAGGGACCTTGGAATAAAACTGAGGACTCTGGCATTATACAATTCTTATAATCAGTCTGTGAAAGACTGTTGGATATCAACCAAAAGAGATTCGTAAATATGAGTGAGGAAAAATAAAGTCATGCTTCTCCGACGCTCCAAAGATCCATAATCCTAACGCAAGTCTGTGGAACCATGAGTTTCCCCTGATGTTTTGGCCTAATGACCATGTTGTTGCTGTAGCCTGTCGCTAGGGGGCAGGTTTGGTCCGGCCACCACATTTGTGCTTATATTGAATGGCAGCTTTGAATCCTGACAGTGAGCCCCATCCGACTTTTTTGCAATGAATAAACTTACCGGGCTTCGCCTCTGTGATTGCATGAAGGGAGGACAAAAGTAATCAGTTATTAAAAGCTAATGTTACAGATCTCTCTATATGTAAGGGGAATATGAACTCCTGGTGATATTTACACATGCTAATGTTTAACCATACTAACAATCAAGTCATACTTCAGACTTACTGGGCTTTTCATCTGTTGCAAGACAAATAAAGGGGATAGCAAAATGAAAAGGTTTTAAGGATGCTAGTGTTGGCATACAAAGCTTGTTTAGCATTAGCTACTTATTTTGTGAAAACACACGACAGGATTTGAGACCTGGAACTGCTCTTGTTGGCTCTTACCAGAGGCGAGGTCGAGATGGCCAGCGTGCCCACAGAGGCCTTCAGCTCATCCACTGTGGACACAGTGCCGTTATCTGGTGCCAGGGGCTTGATCTTGATCTTAAACTTCTTTCCTGGCTCATCTTCACCCTCTGACTCACTGGATGAGAAGAATGTTTTGGCTTTGGCTGGCGGTGGAGAACCATTAAGGAATGTTGCTTTAGCATGTTTCTAAAAGTTGCCTGCTTCAACAGGGAATACATCATATTCCGATTTTACTCAGCTCAATGTTCCCCTTTACACTATACATTAAAGGAACACGCGAAAGAGTCCGTAAGATCAGGGTTGGGCCCATGGGGTCACCAAAGGTACCCAGAGTCCCATGTTCTATGGTCACGTGTACTGAGGATTCCATATCCTCAGAGTCCTATATTCTCAAGTTCCTCTTTTTCTCAGGGTTCATGGGACACTGGAGGACCTTGGGAACAAGAGAACCTAGAACATGGGATCGTAGAACTTGGGACCTGGGAAACAAAGACTCTGGGACCAAAGACCATGGGGGTATACCAGAGTCCGGAAAATAAAGACTCTGGGAACACAAAACCATGTTAAATATAAAGTACTGGGAAGGTAGGACCCTTGGAACATCTGATTCTGGGAAGATAGGATCTTAAGGACAAGGAGCTTAGAAATAAGGTTCCTGGGAATATTGGGACTTGGGAACAATGACATCTGTAAATATAGGACCCTGAAGATAAAATACCCTGGGCATGCAGGATATAGGGCCCTGGACACACAGGACCCGGGAAAGACAGGGAACAGGGAACCCTAGGAACATGAGACATTGAGAACACAGTCCCACACCCTGGTGTAGAGCAGGTGGTTTGAGACTCAGCCTAGACAACCTTAAGCAGTCCAATGACATTGTTTTTATATGAAAAAGGATATTTCCTCCTTGTCCTCCTGGTCTGATGCTGTAGCCCTCATCATCCACATCAGGGGAATTCTGGGATAGACGAAAGGAAGCAATGGGTTAGTCAGGGAAATGTCATACCTGGCAATAGCTGATTACCTCAGATGTTGTTGCCCTGTTTGTCTTGCATCAAGAGCAACATGAAAATGGGCTTAACATACATATGCAACATGTGTGGCTACAGCAAGAGGTAATACTGTGATCTAATAGTAAAAAATCTAACAAAAAGACATGGTACGAACATGCTGTCACTGCTCTACTCACAGCAGAGTAATACTCAGAGCATTGCTTACATATCGATCCCAGTCTATCTCGCCATAGAACCCGTTCGGAGCGCCATTGGCTTTTTTCTGGAAATGACACAAAGCAAAAACCATGTGTTTTATTTACTGTAGCTCAGAAGACATCAGAATTTCTGGCAAATATTCGATCTGAAAGGCTCAAGCTTATTAACATGTCTGTACTCACTGATTTGTCTTTCTCTGGTGAGCCCCTAAAATCAATTAAAAAAGGAATTTATGTCATTCGTATATTTAAATCAGATTTATTTAACAATGCAGGAGGGTGTTAGTCTTTAATCCTGATAGACTGAGCTAGCTCTAAGACGCTAATGTAGTTAACAGGTAATAGACATCCACCAGTTTAGCATCGTGCACTAAATCTCCTTAATCGGCTTTCTGGAGGTGAATAAGAGGAAAAGTTGCAGGTTTAAAAACAATCGTAGCTTTTTTCCTCGTGCGTTTTCCTCATGAGTTTGGCGCATGAAGGGGGTGTGGCCTAAAGTTTGGAGCTGGAGCTCCAAAAGTGACGATCATGTAGTTCTGATATTGCTGAGCCAAACAAAGGGTGGCCTGCTTTTTGCACAATGCTAAACTGGTAGCTATATGCTTCCATTAGCAATGTTAGCCTCAGAATGCACTGCAGATGACAAATATATCTTGGTTGATTGATTATAATTGGAGTAAAGTGGAATACTGTCAGTTTAAGAGACAACACTTATTAAGACGATGTATTAGAAACGCACAGTGTTACACTTTAAATGAAATGCAACGTTTATAAAAAATCATCATGGAGTTACTTACGTGGAGTCAGTGTCCTTCTCTTTCTTGCGTAACCCGAACGCCTTTCGGGTTCGCTTCTTCAATCCTGAGGAAGAGGAAGGAGGACAGAGTCAGAGCGAGCGAGAGAGAGAGAGAGAGAGAGAGAGAGAGAGAGAGAGAGAGAGAGCGAGAGAGAGAGAGAGAGAGAGAGAGAGAGAG
>JAQMYM010000001.1:23648876-23688847 GCA_030014255.1 Parauchenoglanis ngamensis
GAGAGAGAGCGAGAGAGAGAGAGAGAGAGAGAGAGAGAGAGAGAGAGAGAGAGAGAGAGAGAGAGAGAGAGAGGGGATGCAGGGGTTGAAGTCATAAAAGGCACCTCAGCCACGCCACCCTTTGTAGCCTAGTGGTTAAGGTTCAGTACTAATACCCAGAAGTGTTGTAAGTTCAAATCCCAGGTACTGACTGCAAAAGTTTGTAACCCCCAAAGTTTATAAATAGGAGGAAACATTGCACATGGCTTAGAATTCCAACATTTCTAAATCTGTAAAAAGACAACAATGCAAATTCAACAAAAAATATTTTGTCAAATTGCATCTGAAAAAGTTTCTGTGTAAAATCTGGCAGGCAACAACAACGGAGAAAATCCAAAAACTGCTCGGAGGAAGTGAAAGACATCGAAGGGAGCTCAGGAATATTTAGCTCACATACAAACTTAGAAGTGCCATGTGTTGCGCATGGAATAATCCACTGTGTGACACGCTGTTACAGTCAAGTGATGAGTGATGGAGCAGAGTTACTGGAGTTAGTTTCCTACAACACCAAGGGTTTTATTCCTCTTATAACAAATTCTTATTCCTTACAGAACAAGTTGTACTTTTTGTCCGTTTATTGTCGTGTTAAACACGCTCGTTCCTGTTCTCACTGACGTTATAGCAGCTATAAACAGTCGTTCCCTCAGCAGCCTCTCTTTATTCCCTCTCTCCAAGTTATTAAGACAAAAACCCGCCGCGTGTGATGTGAGCGAGAACGCGCAGTGCAGTGTAACCTCCTCTGTGCTGAACCCTTACAGCTCCAGCTTTACCTCTGCCCGTTACACAGCGCTCACACTGGAGACTCCTTCCAGAAACGTTAAACAAAACGCCTCCTTAAAGAGTCAATGATTACGAAGGGTTTTTAATGGGTTTATGTGGAGCGTCCGCTGTACACGTCCCTCTGTGTGAGCGGTTACTATAGAAACTGTTCATATAAAGCTGTGCACTACTGCCAGGGCTGCTCTTCTAGAAAATGAATCAACACCTTCTGACCTGCCGGAATCCAGACTTCAGCAGCACTGTGGACAAGATTTTAGGTGAGATAGAGTTTGATTACTTGTTGGTTATATGGTTATATAAGGAAACGTCAGATTTTGGTTTATTTTCTACGTTTTGGCCATTTTTCTTCTTAGCTACACCAGGTGTCTAAGAATATTTCCACATTCCTTTCTCTCCTGAACATTTTGGTGTGTTTCCTGTGTTAAGACACCTGACCCGAGTCATCAGCTCATTCACACACCCTTGACGTGGTTGAAGAAAAAAAAGGCATGAATAAACGGAGCAGGACTGGGGAAAGGTGTGATAGAGAAGGGAACAGAGCTGGCGTTAAAGATGAGGTTTTTGCACAGAATGACATGAAGGTTAAAGCAGCATCGTTTCACCTTCCATCATGGTTGCAGCAGCTTCTCATTCCACCGGAGCGACGCACGGACGCGCATAAACCCGACACCGAGCACCGATCTTCCTCCTCGCCTCTCCGAGCCTCCTGTCCGCCTCTCCAAGCGCTCAGGCAACATCCACACACGCCATCAGCATCACCGAGGAGCCGCTCAGCATCACTGGGATGATGATGATGATGATGATGACGAGGATGCTGAGGAAAGAGAAGCCAGGACAGGGCGACACACACACGTATATAAACGCGTCCCAAACGGCTCCACTTGAAACATGAAGTGCACTAGATAGGGGGCAAAAGGCGCTATTTTACACACTATGTAGTGCGCGTGTGCAGGAAGGAGCAAGCTGGCCCATGTTTGCGATCACGGATTAACACACCCGACTTCCTCCTGAGCGCCGCCTAGTGGCTAGTAATAATAATAATAATAATAATAATAATTCATTATTATTATTATTATTATTATAGTATAGTAGTCACTAAGAAATATGCATAAAAGTCATAATACTATGAAGTAAATATTTATCTTATATATGATTATTTATTTCTTTTAGATTGTTTTACATACATTAACCTCTAACATATGAAATTCATCTCAAGCACTATTTGTTTGTTTATATTTATTATCGTACATTTTTTAAAGATTATCTTAGGAAGTGAACCGCTTTTTAAAAAAACAAAACAAAAAAAACCCAAACAAACTATCATTCACAATTCTTTGCGTTTTCATTTTCACATTATTTTATAAAATATATATATAAAGTAGGCTAATAAATACATTCATAAATAGTTGCTTGCAATCTATCAAGATCTATATATAGGCTATTAGATCGATATATAATAACATTTTCCTTATTTTAAACACTCACTTTTTTTATTTTTGTTTTAGGATTTGGGTATAATTATAAAAATTAACCTGCCTAACGTATAATTTTCCTACACACTGCCTATCAATTTGGCAAAAGTAAAAACAATAGGCTATAGCCTAATACCAATGAAGCCTGTTTGAAGAAAAAATATCAATAAATGACATAATTGTTTTTTTTGTTTTTTTAAATATGTTAAAATTATTCAAGTCATTAATCAGGTTATCTAAATCAGTCATGATGACGTCAAACACTGTTTTTTTTGTCACGTGGGCCTAATCTCAAACGACTTCCACTGCCTAAATACGTGCACTACATTTGGTATTACAAGTAGGAGTATTACAATTGTAATTACTTACTTGTAATTCACTGAGATTTAATTTCACATGAAGAATTACAGGATCGTTTGCACATTTTGTAATATGGAGGGTTTTTCTTTACTCAGAAATCTAGGATCAAAGCAGCAGGCTAGGTAAGCAGCGTTGGAGTGCGTCCTGGTTGCCATGGCTACGTTGAAACCTGTGTACTTCCGTACTAAATGTTTGCACAGTACGCATAGCTCATGCTGCTGTGTAGTATTACACGCTACGTGTGTGCATACTGTTTAGTGCAGTAGGATGCGGCGCTACAGTTTCTCAACATGGCGGACGGTAAGTCAACGGCGCATGCGCGAAATGATGTCTTTATTCGGGTTAATCGCGTTAGCCGGATAGTGTTAGCAAGATGTATAAATTCCGCCTCAACTAATCCGGATGGTTGATTTATGCTTCAGAAACAATGTGAAAAAGTGTGTGAGGCACTGAGCGATGGCCAGGGAAAGAGCAGCTTTCTTCAGCCCGTTCGAGCAGGAGATAATCCTGAAGACTTTTGAGGAGTACAAAGCCATCATCACTGCGAAATGTAACACAGCTGCTGCGGCCAAATCCCGAGTGGAAGCCTGGCAGAAAATAGCCGACAGATTAAATGCGTAAGGGTTTTTTTTTTAAATTTTTTTTTTTTAGTTAATTAACATTTTTTTTTTACTTTAGAATGATCCTAAAAGCTCAGATCTGGTACGAGATGTAAAAAAAAAAAATAGTATAAAACCCATCCAGCTCAATATCACCGTTTTTGGTGTCCTGATACGGTAACGTCACGATAAATAAAGTTTAAAAATATTTTTAAAAGTAGGAATGAAGTATTGAACAAGGAACCAGAAGTGAGGATCAGTCTTAAAGTCTAGTTTATGCATTTAAAAAATTAAAAAATAAAAAAAAAAATCATACTTTTCCCCTTTACTCGTGAGAATCCAACTGTGAAACAACGTCTTCGTGTATGGGATGAAGCTAACTTTCAGTCTTTTATTCTGAAACAAAAATAAAAACAAACAAGCAACAGAAATTATTCATATTAAACTAAAATGAGCAGGGAAAAGGAGACTTAAACTTCTGGCGATACTTTCGGTACCTCAGGAAAGTCATATCGTCCAGTCCTGCCATCTGTAGGCTATACAATGGGCCACTGTTGCTAGGCAACTGGCAAATATGGCCGCCATTTTGGCAGCTAAATTTATGCTAGCTAAAGATTTGCCTTGATACAGACTTTATAGAGAACGAATAACCTTCTAAATTAGACAAAACAATCAGAATCATCAACATTTCCCTCAGATGTGTTGGAAAAATGACTAAGAAAATACTCTTTATGACTGAAAACACATCATAATTACTCTTAGCATCATCTGCTAACGAATCTTTTTTGGATTCTGCCGTACAGTGTCGCATTAAAATAATATTTTAAATGGAATGAAGTGTTTATCAAGGAACAAGGGAGGGAAAAAAAATCTGGATCTGTCATATTAAGCCGACTTATAAAGGTGTGAATGCTACAAGTCGATATTTGATATGGATTTTCTCATAAAACACGGCAAACAGCCCTATTTCAAGTACCATCTTCTTAACGGTTAGCTGATGAGAGTTTGTGGGTGTGGCCGATTTCAGTAAGATTGTTCAGTTAATTAGATAGTTAACAAAATGTTAAGTAATGGAAATATTCAAAACAGCTTGCCTCAAATTAAGTTTCTTTGCTTTTTTTTTCTTTTTTTTTTCCAGTGCCAACCCCAACAACGTAAAGCGCACCTGGCAGCAGGTTAAAATTAAATACAAAAACATTGTACAATGTGGTAAGTGTATCCAGTGCTTTTTTGTAGTCTGCTGCATGCGACGGTTATTGTGAAACGTGTGTTCTGATTTTAGCGAACAGGAAACGGAAGCAGAAGTTTGGTGAAGGATTAGGCTTTTCACCTGCTGACAAGGTGGCGCTTTGGCAGATCAGAGGGCGACCGGTGATTGATGGCACCATTCTGGGCCTTTCCTCCGAGCAGACCGGCATTAGCGTCGGGAGGCCGATAGCTACGGGTATCGGTGACTACACAGACTGCATCCAGACCTCACAAAAATCTAGAAATAAATATAATAATAATCATATAATAATCAATAAATGATGAAATGTTTTACAGAGCCAGAAAGCTCTGCGTCTCTTATACAGACAGTGCCAACCATTCTTGATTGTGCAGAAGAGCCCTTTGAGGTAAGCCAGTGTTTTTATTCCACAATAAAAGCTTAAATCGAAGATATCGAAGACTTGTCTGCATTCGTTGCAGTTTTTCCTCACAGGCAGCAGAGGGCGCTAAACGTGCACATTGCTTCTTTAAGGGAACGTTTTAGAATAAAGCTAGTGTTTAATATATGTTCTATATTATTCTGTAGTGCAGTGTTCTTATTTATCAAAGAAATCAGTTCAGCCGCAAGTGACGTCAAGACAATCTGAACGTATGTTTCAGGTTTAACAAAGTTTTGTTCATTTTTAAAAAGTAGGTCCTTCTCCTAAGCAGGATGTGAGTGGAGTTCAGTCTGGTTGGCAACCTGTGGATGAAGTAATAATAGTTTGAAACTTGGACTTGTAGAAGAATTTGACAGCTCTCTGTCTTGAATTTTCACTGTTGTTGAGTGTCTTTAGGGATGAACTGTATTTTGCAATTCCTTGACAGCACTCTGATTCAGAACATGATGAGAAGAACATTGTGGTGTGTTCTCATCCAGAAGAGGTAACTTGTGATCTCTAGCATCATTTTCAATATCTGTGGACATTACTAGCATACCAAATCTTATTCTTGTATCTACCTATTTATATATACACCATATAGCATGATAATAACTGTAGTACACCACCTGGTACTAGTACTCAGATAGAGTACTCAGATGCTGCCATGCTCCCACTGGGAATTTCACTTATTCCTTGTACAGGGGACTGAAGCGTACACAAGTCAAGAAGATCCTGGACCATCTGGACCCTCGGGACCCTCTGATGAAGAGGTGATTCCTCGTTTAAAGTATCTGTCTAATAATTACTTACTTAAAATATCCTAGCAGTGTTCTTTCAGCACTGCATCACGAGTTGTGAACGTTTTATTTGCAGAGAGACGAGGATGTGACCGCGCTGTATAAACGTTACCTCAGACAGGAAATCGCGTACCGGCAACTAAAGATGAAGAAGCTCGAGAAGGAGATCCAGCTGCTCGATAGACAGTTGGATGTGAGTTAGGTCAGTGATCTGATTAGTAGTAGGACCACCTGAAATGAAGGTTGTGTCGGAGTTACTAAAAATTTCGGGTCCTACAGATAAATAAATAAATAACTGATAAGGTGAGCTGAAAAATTAAACGGATTCCAATGACAAAACCTTTTACCCATGAACTCCATCATTTCTTCCGCCAGAGACGGTGTGAGTGGAGTCAGGACACTGCTTAAAATAGGAATGGAGCTGTGTGTAAGGCACAGCTGTATCATGTAAGTCCCGCCCCTCTAGTAAGAAGAGCCAATCACCTCTCAGAAAACCTGGGGCGTGCTTTTCAGAACAATCTGAACAATAAAATGAGTCGTATGTGATTTAAAGTCAAAAACTACACAGATCTGGGCTTTAACAGCCATTTCAAATCAAAATGGCCGACCCTGGTCTGTTATACGAGTCTCTTCCTAATCCAGCAGAGATGAGCCTGGTCTTGCGTGGCTGAAAATAATGGCCCCCCAGCCTTGCCAAGATGGCTGCCGTGTGGACAACTGTACTATAAGGACCGTATACATGAAATTAGTCATGAAGTGTTTCATTTCGTCTTCTAGTCATGATCTGAGGAATTTTTATATAGCTGCAAACCAATATAGCTGATTAGTTGTGAAGTACAGAAGGAATTCATTCCAAAGAACTTGCATTAAAATATTAATTCAGCAAAGAGAACGTGATTATTGAACTGAATGGTAAACTTGATGACTGATTAAATGGATTGAGTACTTTTAAGACTTTTTATTTTTTTTATTCCTTTTTTTTTGTTCTTTGTTTAAAGTTCCTGTTCGTTTTGTTTTTATTCGTTTTTAAATTTCCTAATGCTTTTTTCCCCAAATTAAATTTTCCATTTTCTTTTCCTGTTTCAGTTTATATAACTTAGTTTTTTTCTACATTTTCTGCTCCTTTTTTATTTCCTTTTTCCCTTTCATGTTTTTCCATTCTCCCCTTTGATTTGTTTCTTCATTCCTTTTCATTTTTCTCTGTTTTCATGATTAACTTGTCTCACTTTTGTCTTTTCGTTTTCTTTCCTTTTGTTCCACTTGGAGCTCTTTATATTTGGATTACAAGAGCAGAAATGATGGTTCCCACAGCTTTATTTCATTCTAATTATGTTTTTTTTTTTTTTTAAGTTTGAATTTGACTTCAGAGATGCTGAAGGAATCCTGTAGATAAAAATTGAATTATGTTTGAATAAAACACTAGCGATGTCTCTGAAAGCTCTGAAAGGCCCCGACAGACGCGTGTGCGTGTCATTTTTGTAGCCACAAGGTTGCGCTGTTTGTCTTTCACACTCTGCCTTCACACCTCGTTATCTGAGCGCTGGAGTTATAATCACTACTGTAAAATCATATATATAAAATGGTGTAATCACTGATACTGTAGAGTCACTGCAGATAGTCATAATAATAAAAAATATAAAATATTAAAAATAAACACTGAAAATACTCTGTTAATGAATTAATTCAGTTCGGTTCTTGAATCAACATGCAAAATATTGTACTGATTAACGATATCAATAGCATAAACATAAAATGATAAGCTTAATGTGTTTACTTCAATATGTGATTCGTTACATTACGTTGAGCAGGCAAGCTGTTTTGGAAAATAGTCTCATGCCGTTCTGCATAGGGGTGTGTGTGTGTGAGTGTGTGTGTGTGTGTGTGTGTGTGTGTGTGTGATGGTTGTTTACAGTATCTGTGCAGAGAGATGAACTGATTAAACACACTCGGCGTAAAGCATGTACATGCTTTCTCTCTGTACATGAGTTCAAAGATGGCCACGGTTATTGACAGAAGAGAGTAAGACACCCGTCTCACTCAGAATGGACAGCTATACGCTCTCACACTCATGCCCCATGATACTTTAAACTTTATTACAGTAGCGGAACTCACAACGCACATTATCAAACTTATTCTATTAAGCAACAAAGTCAACTCAGAATTTGTGGAAAGTTCAGGAACAGAAAACTTTACATATCGCTCCATAAATTGTGATTAGCAAATTTGAAGTGATGAATTTACTTTACAAGTCTCTGGCTAAAAAAAACCAAAACAGTTTGAGAACCACATGATTGTCACCTAGAACATCTTGATGAATTCAGTCCTTTTGGGTGCTTACCTACTATTACTAACACAGCATCACAATCTGATCTCCAACATGCTTTTCCCATCTACACTTTGGAGGAAATTGTTTGTTCAACAGCTCTGTTTTTTTCTAAGGACAAATAATGAATTGTAGGCTGCTTTGTCAGCGCTGGCTAAAGCGGTAAATGACCTACTGCTCCTATTGGTAATATTTTGAAACTGCGTACAGACCCTATAGACCAAAGCATTAAAAGAATGCCACAAGGTTCTGTTTTAGGTCCATTATTGTTCTGGAACGTTGTTACTTTTCTATGTCGATGATGCGCTATAAAGCCTTAAATGTATCCAACCTTTTCTCTGTTCATTGTTAAGTTTAAAGTTGCAAAACATCAGTGAAACTGGTTAGTTCCTGTATTTCATACGCTAAAGACACTGGAGACGTCCGTACATGTCACATAAATGACAGAAATCTTCGCCACATCGATGATTTTTGTTAAGTTGCTGCTGTTTTAGAAATTCAACACCTCCTGTCTAATCCCAGTTCAGACCTAAATAAAGTAGTTTCTCAGATTCACAGATCATTGCGTAATGTACAGGACTATTTACTATTCCTGTTGCCATTTTTTTGCACGAGAATATCAGTTCAGCAGTCTCTGTGTGAGAGGTGAGGCGTTTCGAGCATGCTTAGGAGTTGAGATAAGAGAGTTGTGGAAAAATGATAGCTGTGTAGTGAAGTCATGAACCTCCACACACACACACACACACACACAACAACACTTGATGAATTCTCTGTGAAAGACGTCAGAGCAGCGATGCGTTGCTGGCGGTGGGTGTTTAGCATCAACACACAAGCAGAAGTGTTTTTGTAGCAGAGTTTCCACCTGATACGTATCACAGAACTCAGTTCCAACTTCTCACTTTTACACAGAGTGTTAAACTGCTGTGTTCAGTTACTCGGAACCTCGCTCAGCGTTCACCGGACGCTCTGTGCTGAGATTCAAACTCACAACCCCCCGATCGCTGAAAGCTGGAAACCTCAAGCTGGCTTAGAATGAGATGCGTGTCAGAAATAAGACACAATCTCAACACAATTCTCCGCATTTTCATTGTAAAGCTCTTTGTCGCGCGCTCATTTTCCTTTGCCGCAGGACTCTTTTTGTTGCTCGCAGGCCTTCGGTTTGTCTTCATGTCGACCCCCTCGTTGTGTTTTTCTGCTTGAATGAATTCTGCCTAACTTCCTTCTGATATGAGCCTTGGCCCTGAGCCTGCATTCAGAGGAAGAGATAACGGAAGCAGGAAGTTTCTGTGTAAGTTGACTGAGTGCACTTGTTTTCAATCTCGTTCCCTTCCCTCCTTTAAGCCGCGACCTGGCTTCGCTCCTCATCTCTCGGCATTCCACGCTGCTTTCCCGGGAACGTGACGTCAGAACACCTCGGCCCTCGCTGCCTTCTTCAAAAATAAACTCCCAGGATTCCTCGGCTTCTGCCGGAATCGCAGTGGAAAATGCTGGCCTCGGAGTCGCTGAGGCTTTAGTAAACACACTGCTTTACTTCTCAGGACTCAGAAACTTCTCTTTAGTGTTTAGTCACAGTCTCTCACACACACACACACACACACGCACACACTCCACCGCAACAACAACATTTCTAACTCTTTCGCTCTTCCAGTCAATGTTTACTGTTAAAATCTTCTCACAGAAATATTGACACACAGCTCAAGGAAAAAAAAGCTATAAAAAAAATGTTCATTTCTACAAACATGTTCAGATTTTTCCTCTCAGAACCATAAAGAAAATAACATTTCACTCCTCTTTTCTTCATTCACGTCAGTTCTTTACGTTTCCTTTCTTTTTCTAATAATTCTTTTCTTTCCTTCCTTTTGCTGTCATTTTTTCCTTCTATTTTTTTTTGTTTTCCCCTGTTTTTGCTTCTTAAATTGTTTCTTTTTGCTTTAGTTTTGTCCTTTTGTGCTTATTTTTTCTTTCTTTGTTGTTTTTTCTTTTCTGATTGCCACTTTCTCTCTCTCTCTCTGTGTTGTCGCTGAATGTAAGTAACAGGCTGAATGACCTGAGATGGCCTGTGCAGCACTTATTGGGGAAAAACACCACCTGCTGAAGGAGTAGATGTGAGTCATCTCTCTGCGCGGTGGTGAAGTCAGGCGTACGAAGAACCTGCTGTATTTTTTTACAGTCTGATGTCACTGATGATGTTTTTTTTAACGTTAAGTGGAGAAGACTGTGTCCGGCGTTCCTTGGCATGCTCCTCAGTACTTCACCATAACGTCACAGGAGTGAGAACACCCTGGACGCTCTGATGCAGGAGTGTGATAGCGTAGTGTCCGAGCGAGTTCCGCTGTACGCAACACGCTTCGCTGCTCGCTCATCTCGGGGTGGAGGCTGCTGTCACGTCTGCATGATCGCTATCTCCTGCAAGAGAAAACTGGAAAAAACCGGTGTACGTGTAGAACAACTCAGCTAGCTAATGACGCTAACGGCTAACCGAGCCGAGGAGCCGAGGGTGTGGCATGAAAACATTCACAGCGCAGTTTCATCACCACACTTAGTCATGATGATCACATAAGTCACGATGATTACGACGAGCTGATGGAAAATCTGGACTTCGGAAGTCGTGACTGGTAGAAAAGTGAAAAGTGGAGTTTTGGAATTGTCAGTAATTCTCAGCCCAGTTATTAGCATTGGTTAGCATCACCCTGTCCAATGAAACCTTCACTGTAACACACAGCTGTTATAATACTTGCGATCCATTACGTTTTTTTCTGCAAATGCATTCGTTTACTTTTAAATGGTCTAGGTTTTATATTTAATATGGCCCTTTCAAAATGTCTTTAAAAATAAATAAATTAGAGCTTGTTTTTTTTTATCGTATTCCTTTCAACCGGAGAATTAAAAAAAAAAAAAAAATCAACAAAGCACCAGAGATTTCCAAAAATGTTCAGGTTTAATAAACTCTTTGGCAAGTGACAGTTACACCATGAGATCACAGTGAGGGACGGTTAGTCACTTTGTTTTTTGTGCAGCACACAATAAGGTTCACAAAATACAACAATTCAACAACACAAAGTAACAAATAATGATGTACATTCCACCATGGAAGTTGAGGGTAAATACTTGTTAGCGCTTCAATGGTTCAATGTTAAAAAAAAGGGGTGGGGGAGGAGGTGTGACCTTTGTTTGTTTTTTGTCGTCCGCGACAGATTTGTTCGCTGCTTAACACTACAAGGGGACAAACAGTTGTTTTCAACATACTGTTAGAAGGCTAAATGTGTTTGAAGACGATTTTAGAAATAAGCATCATTTCTTTTCTAGCTTCGTGGCTTTCAGCGTGCTGCATGTTACCACAACGTCGACCTACTGCAGGAGCTTTAAACTTGATTTCAGGATGCGCGACATGCAGCTTTTTTTTTTTTTACCACATCCTGTGTGTGTGCATGACTATACGGGGAAACAAGTGGCATTGACGTCAATGATCATTGTCATCACTGTGAAATATCGTGCTGTATTTCTTAAATCAGCTGCACAGAGACAGGATTTTGGCGAGCAAACCTTAGAGTGACAGTTTAAAACGTGGAGAGTTTCCATTTTGGATGTAACATTACATCACTGGGTTACGTTATGGATTTTCTCATCATAAAGTGGTTTCAGTGTCAGCATTAAAGTGCGTTCATCATGGGTTCATTTGCTTCTATTTACAAGACACATGTATGTACCATGTTTTAAAAAAATATTAACAATAATAATAATAATAAAAAAAAACCCAACTAAAAGCTTAACACAGTGAATACTGTCTCTTAGGAAACAAAGTGTGTACTTCATGAGCATACAGGTTCTTTTAAACCATTGTGTCCCCAGTTCATTAAGACGGCTCTAAACACCTCGAGGAAAGTTCGTTTGTTTTCTTTCATGGTTTTGTTTTCAGCAGAAAAAATCCTTCATGTTAAATGTGTATGTGGGTTCTGCTGTGTTTATCATAAACAAACGTTACAAAATAATCACTGGTTAAAAAAAAAATGTGTGTCTTTGACACAGCAGTATAAAAAAAAGAGTGAATCCATATGGATCATCAGTGAGTAGTTCTCTTTCATAGCATCCCGTACTGGCACCAAGATTTAACTTTGGGATCTGCGTAGTTCCTGCTTCAGTCCCGGAACCTGCATACCACACGAGAACTTGCTAGTTGAGTTCTACAAACTCCGGCTCCAAGGAATTGTTATCTTCCTGTCACGCTCTGCGAAAAGAGCCTTTGGACTAGTCAAGTCCACCAAGAGCTTCTTCATTAAAAGGAGTTTCGTTGATCTCCGTTTCATGGAATAAACCAACATGGCTGACCAAACGCCAACGTAGTGGGTTGCTACGTCTCAGCTGCTTCCGAAGGTCCTTCATGGTGAATACTGTCCCTGTCCTCACCTTCCAAAGTCAGTTCAAATTGAAACTTGTCTCCTTCAGCCTCATAGAACGGAGGAGACGGACTCTGAGGGATCATGCTATGGTACCAGTTCCTGTTCTCCTCCAGAGTGTCCAGGATGTCCTGGGCGTCCGGGTGAACCAGATCCGCCCACGTCTCCCACAGTGGATGCACGATGTAGTCGATGAATCCCACCTGGTGGAGAATCAGACGCTGGTCAGTAATCGATTTGTACACGGAGAAAAGAGAAACTAAAGGCCACACCGTTCTAACAACTGGAAGAAACATGACCAAAGACGCCCCAGAGATTGTGTGCTTGACTCCTACCTGGGATTTCTCGACAGAAGCGGTGTGCTTGTCACACATGGGGCTTATCTCCATGCCACGCTCTCTCTCTCGGTCACCCTGGTGGAAGAACTCATCCATGATGCGGTCAGTCCACTGTCGGTAAAGCTCCAAGGGCTTGGTGGGGTTACTGAGATCGGCACAGTGGACCATATTGCGCAGGACCTGTGGACAAAGGTTAATTAGTGTGAGGCTCTTCAAGAATTCAAAAGCTTGATGCAAAAGTCACTTCCTGGATTCCATGACCTCTCACCTGTATCCTGTCGGTGTAGTTGTCCAGCAGCAACACTCCAGAACTGGTCACCTTCTTGGTCTCCACCATGGTCTTTAGATCTGCCAGCAAGCTCATGTGTTTGGACATATCTGTCGCTAGCACCTAACGAGAGTAAGCAGAGCAATGTTAGCGGATAGACTTTACAAAGAAAGATAAACGTATTCTGTGGCGTCACCAAAAGGAGGACTTTGGTCGACTCACCATGTCGATGACCATCCTCCGCAGGGTCTGCCGTTGTTTCTTTGACAGGTTCTGGAAGATGTCACAGTTTTCCCCTTGTAGAAGCTTAAAGCCTACGGCCAAGTGATGGTTCTCGAGAACAGATTCATCGTTGTACATGAGCGCCAGTTCTGAGTCTGCAAGTCGAGAGGAGTCAAATTTATTTACAAATACCAAAGTTCTGCACAGCATGCTAACAACAAAGAGAAAATAAATAAATCAAAAGCACTATATCCAATTAAAGATCAAAGAACATACGTAAAGAAGACAAAACTCAATAAACACGAGGACAGAAGGAAAGTAAAATGCATAAACACATAAACAGCCGGGTGTGCTTACTCAAAAGTCTTACTAGACATGGTTAAACGGCAGCGTAGATAAAATAGACACAACATGCAGAATGTTTGGTTTCCATCTGGTTCTAGTTACTCAAACTGCACGCGAAGGGAGGAATGGAAGGGCAAAAGCACTCACTGGTATTAATCAGGAACTGGTTCGAGACCCCCGGGTGGTCCACGTCATGGATCGCTGCTGCAAAGATGGCTGCCAGAATCTCCAAGTCTGTGAAGACCGCCTGCGTAAGAGGAGAAAAGAATGAGCAAATTGAAATCAAAGCGGAGATCTCGTGATAATGTCTGAGCAGTCCAACTTCAGCTTGGTTACTTTCTAATGAGAAAACATGAGTTTGAGAATGAACTCCAGACAAAACGTGGGACGCTGTTTTGGGATTAGTCTTAGGCTTCACCGCGTGTTTATAACAAGTCATCCACATGAAGAAGATGTAACAGTAATGATCATCCCTCACCTCTAGAGCAGGGGTGGACAGGAGGATGTGCGTGGACTGTGCCACGTCAGCAGCATGCAGGCTGTTGTGGTAAGCCATGTCTGAGTGGTAGTGGTCCTCCAGGGTCATCATGTAGGTCACAAACGTGTCTATTGGGATCTTGAAGGTTTTCATCAAATCTCTTTCCTGCACATAATATACCGTCGAACAATTTAGTTCGGTCCCAAACGTCACATGAATTCTTTTGACTTTGGGTATTTTGGATAAATTCTCTAATGGATAAAGCACGGCACTGACCTGGAAGATGGCGTACATGACGCAGGTGAGTGGGCGTTGGTGAGAATGCTCGGCAATCCTGAAGATGTTCAACCCCCACTTGTTGATGTTCTCCAGATCCTGGAGAATAGAAGAGAAGATCATGTTATTTGGAGTTTCATTACGAAGTAGCAGACTATGAAACTACTAGACCAGGAGACTATGGAACTGGGAAACAAGAGACTAGAAGATTAAGGTATTAGGAAGCATGGAAACCGTAAAACTACATGACAATGAGAGGTGGAAACCAGGCAATTAGAAAGGTAGGAGACTAGCAAACAAGGAAATCGGTGACCTCGGATACCAAGAAAACAAACAAACGTTAGAACCACAGGGAAGGTCACTAGGAATAAAGGAGACTAGCAGCCAGGAACTCAGGGAGTGAATTGATGATGCACGGTGGAAGTTACAGTTCTTACCTTTGCGAGCAGGTCTTCCCGGTCGGTCTTGACTCCAAATCGGGCCACACTGCAGCTGCTGGAGATGCCTGGTCCATGTGTGACCTTCCTCATTCCGCTGATCTGAGTCATGAGTGGCTGTTGTTGCTGTTTCCTCTTCCTCTCCCGAGACTTCGGAGGAGGTGACAGGATCTCCAGCTCATTCTGTTTGTCTGTGAGGGAGAGGTTTCGATCTGTCAGTTATGCTAATGTACCCCTCGCATATCACAGTCAATTCATTACTGCTCATGACCTTTTAACACGCATTCACTGCTTTTCATTTATTCTCCCTCCGTCGGGGGGATTCCCGAACACGCAAAAGTGTGTGCGGGGGTGAGAGTGAGTGTCCATTTCCATAACTATTGTACTTAAGGTTAAGTTCTCTGCATCATTTCGTAACCTTGTCGAGTGGCGTAACGCGAGTAAACAACGTTGCTACAAGTAAAACGCAGCGGTCTCTCTGAAACGTTGTCGCTGTACCACGTTCCAGAAAGAAAACCCTCAGCGTTACTTTGTGTACAAAACACAAACCTGACGCAAATCCCAAAGAATTATAGGGAATTACGTTTCTCACAGGGAATTCACGGAAATCTTTCCTGCACGCTGCGGCTTTACAGCTAGCGTAATTTATGTTTTCAAGTCTCTTTCTTTTCCCCGTATCCTGATAGCGCTCACTTCCTGCTACTGTCATAGATTCACACAGCTCATTATTTATCTCTCATCGTCTCTACCAGCATGTCAAACACGGATGATGTAAACACCCCCCTCCTCTTCCTCGCTCTGTGCAGAGCTGCAGGCCAAAAAACACACAGATTTGTTGGTTTGAAAGCACCACGAGGTGACCTAACTGCTGCTACAGCCTTCTCTCTACAGCTGCTCGTCTTCATGCCCAGCCCGGCTCTTGGTCTCTCCTGGGCTGAAATAAGCGACGGAAGATGAAAGCTCAGACTCACCTAAGAAGGTGTTGGAGATGAACTCGGACACCTGGTTCCCAGAGCGGCTCATTTCCGACAGGTGTGTGAGCTCACGGTTCAGCATCCTCTTGAACTGCAAAGCATGAAAGAATGAAGGTTAGAAGAAAGTTCTTGAAACGAGTAACTTGCTGTGAGTCATGATGAAGAAGCCACGGCACATAAGATGATAAAATACCTAAACACACACACACCTTAATGTAACCCCAGCAGACTGAGAGTAAGTAGTTGGTCTCGGGCATGTCTAGAGATTTTAGAGAAAGCACTCAGAATGCCCCGGACACAACGCACAGCCTGAGCACAATCCACAAATCCCAAAAATAACAGAGCAGAGTTTGCAAAAGCAAAGTTCCTTCTTTTCATCCCGCGTCTCCTACAAACTGACTCGCTTCAGCTTCTTCCCTTCAGCCTCCCTCCCTCTCCCGCTCTCGCTCTCTCTCTCTCTCTCATCTGCCCTTCAACCTTCTCATGCAGCATTTGCGTGAGAGAGTAAATCCCACTGCTCATGCACGAAAACAGCTGTACAGCAAGCCGGCTGGTGCACTTTTACTGAACCACGTTACAACACAACATGACTTAATGCCCATTTCCACTGATCTCCCGCATCACCACGAAGCTTTGCACGTTCCAAAAGGTTACAAAACGTTTTTAGCCATTTTTTAAATACATAGTAATATTTTGCATTCCCAGTTAGACAATGGAACACTAAACCTAAAACGCTGCAGAAACATCGCGCAAAAACGTCAACGTTTACGATATTACGAGGTTAGCATTCGAATCTTTCTTTTTTCTTGCGCATCGAACCTTGAATTTTGCAGCAAAACAACGTTCTCCGAACTCTAGAGACAATATAGAGAAAATATTCAGTTCGACCAAAAGTGATGCTGCAACGACTTTCATACTAGGACACACACACACACACACACACACACACACACACATACGTCAGAGATAAAATCATCCTTCCTTTGTCTGACACCACAGGAGGTAGATTATGTGATTCATGAGGCCAGTAATTCTGACCCTGACATGGCTCAGACACTGTGTCTCATTGTGAAACACACACACACACACACACACATTTCTTCACTGCAACAAATGTAAAAGTGTACATTTTTTATGAGCTGGTGAAAATCTCGACCAGTTGGATGTATTTTGCATATCACACCGTAAACACAATGACAATGAATGACAATGACTAAACACATGAACATGCAAAATAAAAAGATATACATTTATATATATATATATATATATGTGTATGTGTGTGAGTGTGTGTGTTTAAAATTGAAATCTTTTCCTCTCCTCACCTCAGCACAGCCTTTCGGCACACCAAACTTTGTCGCTTTCTCAGAGCAGCATAGTCCCATGGTGGCATGCACGATGCCTTGCGCTTCACACTCGTTCACTTTGACACACGTCAGGAAGTGTGAGAGACAAAGACCTGGCTGATTCACCTCACTCCAACTGGCCCCGCCTCCTCCCTCAGGCTCCTCCCCTCCCCTCCCTCGCTCTCTCGCTCTCCCTCCCTCGCTCGCTCTCTCCACAGCCCCAGGTATACACACGCTGACTGTCAGACTGAGACTCATTTCCTGATTACGGCCCCCTCGGTGCCCTCGAGTGAACCGCCGTCATTTCAGTTTCTCACTTTTAATCCTGCGCTGTTTTGACTGAGATCACCGCAGGCCGAGCGGATTAAACCGTTGAACCTAAAGGTTTCATTAGAGTGATGAGTGTCCGTGTGTTCAGTCTCGCCCCACGCCTGGCTCCGCATCTTGATTTCTGATTTCTTATCAGTGTAAACACAGGAACGAGGTCATCTACGGGAAAGCAGCCTGCTCCAGCCCAGTTAGAGCTGCACAACACACACACCATATCTCTGTCAAGGTCACATACAGTGTTGTAGCTCTGTACAGAGGTGAACCGCAAGATCATGAGTTGCATCCCTTAACCCATAACTGCTCAGCTCCTCTAGAGCTACCGTGCAACTCTTAGCTTAAAGAAAGATTCAGCAATGTAAAACAAAATATCAGGTTCCTTGAATATATAATGTCAACAAATCCCAAATAATAATTAAAGACAGCACTCTTTTTATTTAACGTCTGTAAATAGTTTGGCATACAGACTCAAACATAACTGAAAAGAAGATTTTTATAAGGACTTTGGAAATGCAGCCCATAAATATAAAGGCTAACCGTTTCATCAGCTAGCGTAAGCACGTGAACGGACAATAATAAATACACGGTGGCCGTGGAGAAAAACAGCAGCTTGTCTCTTAATGATTTTTAATTGAAGGAAAAAAAAGAACCTCTATTCTTATAATTGAATTAAGGCAGAGAATGATATGTTTTTTTTATTATATCATTTGCAAAGAAATAACGCGGACGTAAAACGAGATCAATAATACAGTTACATTTGTGTTTCGCAAATAAACATTGAATTCACCGATCTGTTTGGAATGCACGAACACGTCAATCATTTGATTGTGGAATGCTCCACATGCCACTTCCTGCATTCCTTCCTACTTCCTGGGTGTCTGAAACATTTCTCACATCTACTTGGGTTTTCTTTTTCTTCAACGGGTCCTCATCTAGATATTAAAGAATAGTTCAGTCACGCTGTTTAAATCCTACCGCGATCTGTTTTCTGTTACTGGATCATCTGCGAAACTGTACGGAACAAATGCGATACCTTTAAATGTATCATATTTGCCTTGTCCTAAGGGTGTACAAACTTTTGCACACTGTGAGTTAGACTGGTGTGACTGGTTAATGTCAGGCTGGGAATTACCCTCGCTACGTCAAACGTTAATTGTCGGCTTTAGCGGGCGAGTTTGAGCGGGAAATCACAAAACGGGTGGAGCTTATGGAAAAGACATGATTAGCTAATCACAAACCAGTAATGTTTATTTAAACTTCTTTGTTTCAGGGATTAGCATGAAATAACTATGTATCATTAGCTAACAAGGTAGAATAGCACAAGTTAGCATTACCTGTCCAGGTGTACATATATGACACTGAGTAGTCACCTTGTTATAGATGTACATTTATGGTAATAAACTTAAAGACCCGCAGACGGGGGTGTGTGCATGACTGACATGGCGGAAGACTAACCGCTGCCCATTTTTAAATGAATTAATCAACGTGACAACCTGATTGTTTTCTGCTGTGATTGGTCAGTGTAGCATGGACAGTCCTGCAGGCTGATTGGCTGAAGCAGCTCCAGTGAACGAACGCCGCGGACTGCACGCGTGCTGGCGCGGGATGAATCCACTTCTGACCAATCAGATTAAACTGATTCATGTGAAATCGTCAGTGAGTAAATGTTTGTACGAAGACCTGTACACCAGAAAACACACATTTCTGCAAACCTCTGGATTTCCAGCAGCCTGCATTATTGCACAAAAAGTTAAAGCACCGACGACATTCCCGCAAACTGCAGTGTGTAAACAGAGCTCTGTATTCACCTTCACAACCTGCACCACCTCATTCTTACTGCTATCTGTGTGTGTGTGTGTGTGTGTGTGTGTGTGTGCGCTCAGAAGCCTGAACGTGCAGTTTTTCCTGCTCAGTGACCAAACATAACCCTGATATGAGCACACACACACACACACACACACACACACACACACACAGTTCCTCTGATGTACTCGCACAGCGCTGCTGAGTTCTGCACCCTGATTGGTCAGAAGCTGTTGATTAGTTTACTATAAAAGCAGTGCAGCTTTATATTAATGCTCTTTTTCTTATATGTTATCGTTTCTATAGTGACAATGTAACGTGTCCAGTGGATGCAACAGATTAAAAAATGCGTGTAATGGCTAACATGTAAGGAGAGGTTTATTTAACACTTATTTCACGTTTATGACAGAAAACATTTCACTGTTAATGTGACATCTGTGCATGAACATATCATTTGTACCATTTCAACGCTAATCATATATTTCCCACAATCCACTGCGCAGCGAGGATGTAGTTTGTGTTTAAAACTGGCTGTACTATTAGAATAATCCAAATAATTCCCGGTAGGAATTCCCAACCTGCGTCATTTAGCATAGCGTCATGCTGCTAATGGAGAATTTATCAGGGCTGTGTGTGTGTGTGTGTGTGTGTGAGTGTGAGTGTGTGTTCACCTTGTTGGAGGCCATGTCGCTGACGGAGCGGTGTGTCTGGATGGTCTCCAGCTGGTCCAGGCACCAGTCCAGCTCCTCCATGGTCTCCAAGGCCAGCTTCTGATACGACTCATCTGGGAGAGAGAAATGAGGTGGAGTCAGAAATCAAACTTCTCGAGGATTTGTAGAAACCATACATTTTTATTAGCAGAACATTTTTTCAGTGTCCATCACCGTCCTGTTAGCGTGTTCCTCAAGTGGTGCTTTTTGAACTCACGTACACATGCTCTAAAATGTTACTGCTCTACTTTCTGAATGCGCCAATTCCATTTCCGCAGGTGCCGCCGCCACCACGCTTCAAAGCTGGGATTGTGTTCTTCAGGGTAAAAGCCACACCTCGCTCCGTGCTTAACAGTTTAATTTCTGTTTCATCTGACCAGAGAGCATTTCCTCCAGACTCGCCTGAGAGTACGAGCTTCTTCTGTTCGCTCGGAAACTTATGAAGTTGAGATGCGTACAGGTCGGCCAGCGGAGCAGCGTTAGCTCTGTAGGCATCTCAAGTCCGTGACTTTCCCCTCTTTGATCCACCCCGAGAGAAATCACGAGTGACGGCACTGTACTCAAAGCCCACGCTGTGGTTGGCGGATTTTTTTATTTTGCGCAAGCAACCTGAGAAGTAAACTTTACTCCCTCATCTGGCTCGCCTCCAGGAGCTGCAGGTCTGCAGCCAAAGCAAATGAAACCCACTTCCCGTGTTCAAGCCCAGATGCAGTGAGATTACTAACACGCTGCTGCGTTCAGGAGAAACTCACTCGCATCGAGTGTTACACATCAGACGTGTCGACGCAACATTGACTGAAAAACGCGATGAGATAAGGGCCTCGCTGACCTTGTGCTGGAGTGTTCCACTGTCAGGTTGGTCTGATCCTCATCACAGCTATCTCACAGTCACACCCACGCCAAGACTCGCTTTAAATATTCAAGTTCACAACCTCAAAGGGCCCTCAAAGCCAGAAACATCATGTTAATGTTCTGTAACAGGCTAGACACAAGAATGAAACTGAGTACAATCTGGACGTTAATGATGTTATAATCCTAGCGTTAAGTCTCCAGTCTTCAGCTGCGGTGTTCAGAGGAACTATAAACCGGGGCAGAGGGAAGGTTTCGATTAAACACACTGACGTCCATGAGCGCTACACTCAGCAGTACAGACGATGAATAACGCTCCACATGTGCAGCTCGTTTAAAGCCGTGTGTGTGCGCGTGTGTGCGCGTGTGTGTGTGTGTGTGTGGATCTGAAGCCTGGCGTGGATACACACGAATACCACCATCAGTATGTCACCACTGTGGGAGCGTAAGCGTGGGGTAAAGCCGAGCCGCAGCGTCACTCAAACTAAATGTGTAACAAATAAGACCGGAAATGAGCAGCTTGAGGGATGGTTCAGGGTTCAAGGCAAACTCGGACACTGAGAAGAGATCAGCGAGCGAAATTATTCTCATGTGAAGTCCAAGATGGAGGAACTCGTTGCTATTCTGTCTCCTATACGAAGTATTTTAAGTTTAATTTCACAGGTTATGTTCATATTGTCAGAACAAACAAATACGGCAGAAACGACTCAGAGTGTATGTAGCTAGTGCAGTTAGCCTGCTTTGCTAAGTATGAGGACGAGAACGAAACAACGATTTTCACACCGAGTAGTGTTTTTCTTTCACATTTTCTTTAACCAGTTATGTTTACTACCATTTCTCATCAAAACTGAAAAAACTGCGCAGGCCACGCCCACAAGTGATAATCTACAATCGATACGAGACACCTGTCGCGCAGCAGTGTGTACATGCAATAAGTTCGTAAATGCTCCTAAATGAAATTGGAGTTTGCGAAGCTGATTAATAGAATAACGATGTAACTAACGAGATGTTTCCTGACGTGAGTCTTACACGACTCCCATGACGTACTTCAGCACACTGGACCAATGTTTTCACGTCGACGTCTAGGAGCTTGTCCAGAGCCACAAAAGCCCACAGTGAGGAGTTTCCCAGCGTCCTCTCCGGGCCACAGAACCATCTCTGTGAACCGTTCTCGCTGCTCCAGAGACCCCCCCCATCCCCCCGCCCCCCGTCCAGCTTCACACTGCTCCTCTGTCTACTCGCTGTACTGATATATGAGCCAAGCTTTTTTCCAAATCTGCTCGTAAAAGGCACCAAAGAAGCTGCCGCTCCGGCTGAATGCGAGTCACGGAGCTTTAAACGCAGTACAGCTGTTTGATCCTCGCTGCCAATCGCGTGTCATGTTAGAGCGGCTTTCTGCCAGCGGAGACCTTTGAAGCGTCTCATCAAAAGCGTGGCGCTCTCTGATCAGGCCATGAGGAGACTGGGAAATTGGGGGGAACCGATGGCGTAGCCAGGAATGAATTTCAGGAGAGGGATGAGGAAATCTGTCCAATAAAATCAGTGCGTAATCTGAATGATTACACCGAGTGATTCAGTACGACGTGCTGGTGGATTTTGATTGGAAGCCAGACAGCAGCAGAATCGTGATTTATCAACAAACATTCTTCTGTTCAACTAAAGATCATTACAGTGGAAATGACATGCTACGTGTCTACCGGGACAAATGCACGATCCTGATGAGTCCTGCTTTTCACCATAGCCAATAAAACGCCGTCTACTCAAGTCTCCGCCCCCTTCTGTGATTGGTGCTTCCTGATTGTTCTCCCTTGGTCTCTGTTTAGCTCTCCATTAGCTTTCCCTCCTGTGGCTTTGCCATGTTGCGCAGTTCTGCCGAGGATCTTGCGCGTTACTGAGCCTTGGGTTTCCCTTGTTGCTAGCTTCTCCATCCGAGTTTTGCTTCTTTTCTCATGTATTTGATCACAGATTGTCCTTTTTTTTTTGCCTGCTTCTTCTCTTGTCCCTGATTTACGAGGTGCGATCAAAATGTTCCGAGACGGTTCCTGTTGTTAATGAATAAAGTGTGGTGTGTGCAGCAGGAGCGAGCGGTACCTTTCCTGGGCAAGTGTGCCGCGTGAGGTCGCTCTGTCAATGTCATTACACGCATCGTTGTGATGACGTTCACATGCATGATTGCGATTTTACTATGGACCCCAAACTCGAGCAGAGAGCAAACATCACACAATAACCCGATAAACCTTGCTGATGAGCCAGCGCACTGATTTAGCTGATCAGCTGAGGTGATGCTAAGCAAGTCCTGAGAAATCCCAGGGAAACGCTAGTCTAACGCTAACAGATTTCATTCTTGTTTTGGAAAAAACTGCGCTTTCTGATTTGTGTAATGCTAACCGGACCCTACTAGCTTTCACTCATGATTAGCAACACTAGCATTTTGTCATAATACCAAGGATCAGCCCCACTGCCCCGGATTCCTGATCAGCGGTGCTAGTTTTTCTTCAGCTGCATAATGCTGGTTGGTCTCGCCTCCCTGTGTGTGTCATGCTAACTGGCCTGTGCTAGCGTTGATTGATTCGCGTTATGCTAGCTCCTGGCCGTCTTACACAATTTGCTGCACTTGGCTAACATGTCACTTTTCAAATGCTAATATTCCTGTTTAGCATGTTTATTTTGTTGACGTATTGCGAAATGTCAGCTTCTCATTGTTCATACAAACCCTCAGTTTTCTGTGTGTGTGTGTGTGTGTGTGTATGGTATTTATGCGAAAGGTCATAACATGTTCCCGTTGATCTGAGGCTAATAATAATAATAATAATAATAATACTAGTTGATTATTCTTGAGCTGCTGCATGACCTCCTTTGTGATTTGGGAGCTTGAAAATTTTAACTCATTTATTAAGCATGAATTATTTAAGGAAAAACCGAGTCCTACACCAAGGTAATTAACCTTTATTATGAACATGAAACGTCTCTTCATCTCTTCAGCACGATTTTCATCTTCACTTCACACAACTAAGATGATAATAACAACTGAAGTATAATAAAAAAAAACTTGCTTTTGAATGTATTTACTTATTTATTTATATATCCATTTACTTAATTGCTAATCTATCTATCATCCTTCTAACACTCAAGATCATAAATATATATGTGTGTGTGAAGACGTGAGCTCTGGCTGTGGAGAGAGTGGAGTGCACTGGTTCTGCACAAACGTTCTAGATTTATCCTTCGTGCCCTGTGTCACGTATACTAGTGCCCTGCTGGGGAGCAGATATCATCAGCGTTTGCAGTGAAGCAACAGCGGTGTGGTACCTCAGGGTTCAGTGCTGAGCTGAAGTCTCAGGTTAAAGCTCTGACTGAAGGATAAATGAGCTCTGAATTTGTCCGATACATCCAGCTTTACAGTCTCAACCTCACGCTTCAGCTGTTTTGTGGTGTAAAGGCCACATAGTCCCGACCTCACGCTGTGCGTCTCGGGTGAAGCAGAGGACATTCAGTGATGCGGCACCATTTCACCAGCGCCCCTTGGATATGTGTGGAAAAAGGCCCGGGGCGCGCGTTTAACCCCGGCACCCTCCCGTTCCTGCTATTGTTACAAACTGGATTTTACACCAGACTCAACACTGAAACTCTGAGTGCTGTGAAAAAAAGACGGTTATAAAAGGCGCTAACAAATGAGACTTAAAAAACAAGCTAAGGAGAAAGATGGTGATGTTGCGTAATCCTGACCTTCATGTAAACATCATCCTCTAGGACGGTTCTGTACTTCTGGTTCTTGAGTTGCAGCATTTTGTACACGCGTAATGCTAGCTACTGCCTATTACTCACGATTAGCAACGCAACGCTGCAATAAACGATCGATAAAATGAGATAATTAACTCTCTTTTCTAGACGTGATTCTTTCGAGAAATAATCTCAAACAAATTAGCAAAATGTCCCTATTTTCACTAGCCGAGATATTACTGTCATTCCACTGATGCTAGCTTATTCGACGTTACTATTTTATTAGAACTTTTGCGTAATTAGATTATTGGATTTCCCTTTTATTTTTTTCTTCAAATTATTACTTCTTTACTTTCGTTATGCTAACTAGCTACTACTATCTTTGAACATTTTGTTGTACCTTTATGAAATTCCTCGACCAGTTTTCATTCGTTTTTGTTTTGCGTGTTGCGAACCACTGGCTGTCTTCTACGATTGGCGGCACTGCGCTAGCACACGCTAACTAGCCTGCATCAGCTTTCATTACTGTTTAGTGCATTTCGTTTTTGGGTACATTTGTTAAACAATACTGCAAAACTGCTCATTGTTTAAATGCTGAACTGTGTGTGTGTATAAAGGCGAGATGTATGAGTGTGAAGGATCGTAAGATATCAGAGTTTGACTTTTATGTAGGGCATAAGCCACATTTTCTTGGAAGGTAAACATGTCACATTCCTCACAAACACTTGCAACCAACCACATCCTGAAAGCTTCACCGCCGGCCGTGACGTTCGTCATTCACTCGGCGATGTTGTTCTTGGTCTGACCTTTTTTGTCTTTCTCTTTTTCCCTTTAAATCTCAGCCCACATCTAATCAGGCAGGTCTGGTGTAAACAGCGGTGTATCCACACCCTCTACTCAGCTCTGCTTTCTTTTCTTTTCTTCTCTCTCTCTCTCACTCCCTGCTTCATTCCTGCTCTCTGTCTCACAGCACCACGCGGCGCTCCTGGCCTCGGATCACTTTAGAGAAAGTCGGCTTTTACGGCTCTGCTGACGTCAAAGGCGTAACTCACATACTGAGCAGGGCGCGACGCACTACACCTCCTGCTCCAGAAACCAGGACCAGATCTGCCGAGGAGCTCCAGAAGCCAGACCATCAGCCTCTCTTATTTCTCTTTTTAGAAGTGAATTAAAAAAAACACGCAGCTCTTCTGTCCTGAAAATGACACAAAAAAGACGCTGACACTGGAGACTCCTTCCATCAACCTGACAGAAATGACAAAAAACTCCACCGTGTCCTCAGTTTTAATCTGTTTATATAGCTGTACAAATCCCTACCAAGAAGCTGTTACTATAGAAACGATAACGCATTAGAACTAGCTCCAGTATTGTGTTTTAATTTAGGTTGGATGATTAAAGTCTTTGCCTTTAGTTGAAAAAGTGTTTCGCATAAAAACATCCTCATGCACTTGTGATATGTAATCTCTACGTAATAAACAAGTACGTAAAATAGCTTGGACGTTCTACACCACGGCAAAACTTAAAGAGTTAAACGTTAAAGAAAAATTCATCTCGTGACATTCCAATGTCTAGCTATACGGTTGTTTATGTTCGAAAATTCGTTCCTAATCCGCATTAGTGCCGTTTCTTCAGTGCAAAAAAAAAAAAAAAAAAAGAGTTTAAACTTCGGCTTTTTTCACCAAACTCTGTCTTGCTCGTGGGATTTGAACTCGCAACCTTCCAGCACCGAGCAACAAGCCATAAAAGGCTGCGACATTCTTGCGAGGTGAAACTGACTCGTTTACTTAATCAAAAGTGTTCCCAGTGAGCGCTTTGTTCAAGGCCATGCGGAAACGTTCCTCATGCCATCTTTGGAACACCGTGTCGTGGCCTTATTATGAAGAGAATATTTAATGCAGTTCGTTTAACTCAGAGAATCTGCGAGCCAGTGCCAGAGCAACGCAACGCTGTTTGAGAGCTGATGCAGATGGAAATTCTGAGAAATGCAAAAAGGGAATTTCATCTCGTTTACTACAAAATGCCTCCAGATTTTTTCAGCACGACAATGAGCCAAAATCAACGGCCCAGTCAAGAGGCAGACATGAGAGGAGGGATGGGATCACATGCCAAATGTTTTAACTGATGTTCGTTCCAGTTTTGAAATCAACCTTTCAACACAACACAAACCGAAAGCAGGTCCAGAAAAGCCTTAAAGGACAAACCAAAGCAAGATTTAGCGCGCCTTCATGTAGTCCGTTAGAGTCGAGCTCTGGTGCGTTTTCTTCTTTGATGTGGGTCACATGGGCAGGTGAGAACACAGCTATCGCACTCAGGTGTGGAGCTGCGTAACTGGGCTGAGACCATCTGAGCGAGCGAGTGTGAGTCTGGAGTGAGAAAACGATTCAATCCAACCAAAATCAACCAAATCTGCTCCTGCTGTAACGAAAAAGCTGTATTTCGTCACAGCCAGTAAGAATTCGAGTTACGGTGTTCAGAAGACAGTTGTGTGTTAGCTGACCTCATCAAGCATCTAAGAACATGTTACTACTGAACACTATTCGCCTTCCTCCGATTCTGTGCCATTTCAGGTCATTTTCTGTTATGAATGGAAATACAAAACCGTCTTTCACTACGTATGTTGGGAAAATTTAAACATCTTTCGGAAACTGAAAGATAACTCTTGGAAACATTAATGTCTAATTAAAGGTTTAGTCACGGTACTTTTATGTTTTCCTGCTGAGAGTGATCACCAAGCCGCAGTCGACACAGCCATGACTCACTCGAGTCACTTTATTAATTTTGTAGTTGTATTTACTAATTAGCCAATAGGAAGTTAATATCAATATAAATATTTGGATCCTTTCTCTGAACGGAACTCCGACTTTTCGCCCTGCACTTCCTCTGGCATGTCAACGTTAATGTGCTTTACTGCACGTCAATGTTTTAGAAATTAGCAATTAAGACCCTGTTGTGTTTAGAGGAAAAGGCATCATAAGGGAGAGTATATTACAGCACACTGCTAATGCCAGCAGCTTACACTAACAACCATGGTACTACATTCCTCCGTAAACACACACACACACCCAAACATCCACCTGAACCAAACACACCTGAACGTGCCAATAAAGATGGTAAATAAGCGCTAATGAATGAATGCAAGTGGAAAACCAGTCCAGCATCTCCTGCACACACACAGCACTTCTTTCACGCCATATATGGAGCTAAGACTGGCCGAAATGGCCATATATGGTTATGTGGGTGTGACTTCGTGTCTTCATTGGAAATTCTACAAACAGGGAGAAGGATGTCATCGGAATTCATACACGCACCATCAGTTTCACGTATTTATCATTAGTTAACTAGAGCTAATGACAGGAAAAACCCATATTCATTAATGTTCTTACTGCTAATGCTAGTCAAGAAGCTAGCTTAATTAGTTAGGTCGCTAAAATGAGCTAATCTGACAGCATTTCTGAGCGTAACAAGGTCTTTATAGACTCACATTTATAGTTTTTACTGCTAACATTAGCTAACCCAACAGCATTTCTTCTAACTAATGCTAGCTAGATGGCTAATCTCTAGTGATAAATACTGACAGACTTTGAAGATTTTGAAGTCACATCTTCACTGCTAACAGTGGTTGGCTAGCACTCCCTAGCATAACAGGACTTCTGAGAGGATTTTCAAATCATATCTGCAATTCATAATATATAATATACATAATCTAACATAATTATAAATTATAATATGACTAGCTAATGCGAGTTAATATCACCACCTAACATGATTTCTGAGGTGTTCTTAAGCTATATTCCTAAATGTTTACAATCTTCATTGCTAGCTACCGTGAGCTAACCTGACAGGATGACGTTAGGTACTTGGTTAATCTTTGCTGATAAATCCTGACCGGATTTCTGGGAGGAGGTTTAAGTCATATTTATAAATAATTAGAATGTTGACTGCTTGCTAATGTGCTAATTTATCAGGAATTTTTCTCCAATGCTAGTCAGCTTGCACCACATAATCTTTATTGCTAGCGAATATGAGCTACCCTGAAAGAATTTGTAAATAATTATTGCTAACTAATATGAGCAAATGCTAGACAGATGGCTAAAGTGAGCTAATATTACCACCAAACATGTCTTCTGAGCTGATCTTTAAGCTATATTCATAAATCCTTAACCTCTAGATAACATGAGCCAACCTGAGAGCATTTTTGAAGGGACATTGAAGTTATATTGACTAGAAATGCTAGGTACATGGCTAATGTTTGCTGATAAATCCTGACAGGATTTCTGAGCGGTAGCTGAGGTTCACCGCTAGCCAGTTTGAGCTGATTTTACAGGATTTTTTCCCCCTACTGATGCTAGTCATTTCACCAGCATGACTTCTGAGAGAGCGTTTATGGTGCATGCTTAAACATTCATAATCCTCACTGATAACTAACACGAGCTAACCTGACAGGATTTCTGAAGTGATTTATAAATATTTATAATGCTCATTGCAAGCTAATATAACAGGATTTCCTGACTGCTTTTGATGGGTAGACGGCTAACGTGGCTAACGACATTACGTCTGTCGTGATTTCTTAACTATATTTGTAAATATTCTTAATCCTCACCGCTAGCTAACACGAGCTAACCTGACAGGATTTCATGTTTACGTGTAATGCCGGCTAGATGGCTAATCGCTTATGAATCTATGACAAGATTTCTCAAGATTACTGAGATCATATTTATAAATATTTAGTGTTCACTGCTGGCTAATATGTGCTAATTTGACAGGATTTTTTCACTAATGCTAAAACGGTCATCTGATGTGACTTCTGTAGTAAGCTTATAGGGTTTGGACTTTCTCCTGCACATGCCACCTGTGTGTGTGTGTGTGTGTGTGTGTGTGTGTGTGAGTGATTGAGTGAGTGAGAGAGAGAGAGAGAGAGATGTTTGTGTGACGTGTGTGTGAACCTGTCAGACCGCTTCATTTCCACTTCTGTATTATTGCACCAGATTCCTGTGCAGTGTGATCACAGCTCTCTTACCGTATATGATGTCAATTTATTAATGAAGTTCTCCCAGATAAACAGCTTAAATATCTTCTAGTGTGTCTCACACATTACTGTTCAGAACTCTAATTAGCATGAGGAAATGTCTGAGCCTAAATTCTTCCAGTAAAGTTTTGGTACGTTCAACTTCTCATCCAGCAGGTTATTTTATATAGCTTTGGGGGGGGGCACTAATTAAGCCGTTCAAAGAAATAGTCAGTCAAAAATTTAAATATACACAATTTCACACTTATCCCAAGTAGGGGGAAATATCACAACATTTCCAGACATTTACGTGATACACTAACTGCCAGGAACCCTTTGAAATATGTATGAATAATTATGTTTGTAAAAAAAAATCTGTAACAGAAAGTGCGAAAACAACAGAAAACTTTAACTTGGAAAATTTAGCTTATAATTTTAAAAGAAATTATTTTTTAAAAATGATCATAAAAGTGCACCATGATATAATTTAGCAAAATATCTATATTATATTGTCATTATCTCTCAGCCCTAATTCAGTGTCTGCATCTTTATAGCTGCGAGGCTACCGTAGCTAACAAGTAATGAAAATCCATATCACCCCAAATATTTCCGCAAATACATCCTGAAATCTTTATAAGATTTCTTCAAATCACGCTGATTAACTAATCATTAAATTAGTGTAATGTGATGCATTTTCCAGTTTGTGTTCATTTTTGTCCTGTTAGTGTTGCCGTTGTCTTCGAGCTGAAGCCGTGCATTCCTGACCTCAGTGCCTCTTTCTTTACAAAGATGTCATAACACAACGATGTTGAAAGGCTGTCAGAGTCTCTGCCAAATGTTTCATTTACTATAAAAATCAAAAGAATAAAAACGCTAACGTTTTCTGAAATCTGAAAAAAATTATGATATTACATCACAAATGCCTGAGTAGCAGTTTAAAATGCGATTGTTTTGTTTGTTTTAATGTTAGAATGTTAGGAAGAACAAAACAAGGAGAGTGAAATTTAATTAACAGCACTCTAAAACACGAGGACACATTAAACCCGTGATCGACTAACGATCACATGACTACATCCTGCTTCGCAACTGGCCGCTTTTTAACATGTCGGGAAAAACACACAACTTTGTTACATGTTAAAAATGTCGCAGTGACAAAACATTTCGGACAAATTTCATTTCGAACTTTATATTCTCATTTGCACAGCAGCCTGAATCCTAAAACCTCTGAAGCTTTATAGCTAGCTTCGATTGTCTGCTTCCGTAACGTGATTTTAATTAGTACGTGAGCTTTCGGCTTTAAGCATCCAGTAGTGTTAAATTACCACAGACAGCTGTGTAGCAGCAGCAGGAAGAAACACTCAAATTACTGTTAATGCAAAAATACTAACACAATAAAAGGAAAAGTTGGATAAATAAATAAATAAAGTTTGAAAAATCTTTTTAAACAGTATATATAAAGTTTAATAAAGTGTGTGTGTGTAAGAGAGAGAGAGTGAGAGAGTCTGTGTGGACACTGGAAGCAAAATAAGCTTTGTTCGGGACGTAGGCCAAATCAAACAGCAGCTAAATCACCTTGTCTCACACACACACACACACACAGTAAACACTTCATCAGTGCACCTGAGGTGGGCTTATACACTCCTCCAGAGTTTTTGACGCACAATTGTGTGTGTGTGTTTTCCTCCATGAGGAATGGCCATTCATGCTACACAGGAAGTGAGCCGGCTGAGGGGCGGCGGCTGACGTCAATGACCCGCAAAACAGGAAGCAAAACATCCCACAATCCTTCACTACCCTTGACTGAACTCACTGCCTGCTGACTGTACAGTAGCCACCTCCACCTGATACACACATTACACACACATGCACACACACATATCTCGTCCCACTCGTCACCCACACACACCTTCACTCACACACTGCTTTATGTTGTGGTCCGCTGTGTGACATCATGTACACACACTACACACTACACACAGGGTGGATCCAAAACATTAACTAGCGTATGTTAAGAAAACTGTTTCAATGCTTACTAAATGACTAAAAATGTGCCGTATCCCTTCATTATTATGCATTATGCAAATTATATGCAAATGTGAACACCCCCCATTTATCCTAAGGCTAGCAAACTGCTAGCAAACTCGCATGCATTTCTCATAGGTCAGTGTGAGGGGGATTTCCATATCGGTCTCGATATTCTCACCAACAAGGCAAAATATAATGTTGCCATAACAACCATCTGTTCATCGCTAACATTGGTTATATTAACTAGCTGGTTAACTGCTTAGTTGAGCAGGGTCTGTGGTTTTTATGTCCTAATATCAGACATGATTGTTATACAGCATATTTAGTCCTGTCACTCACGGAGCTCATATGTAGCTCCGCCCCCCAATCAGTGCTGTACTGAGTCTGAAGTTTTAAAAAGTGTTATTTCAGTGGAATGGCAACCAATCTGACCCAGATTAAAATCTTTTAAACTTTACGCTAAAAGAGGCCGAGCACAAACTCCTGTCTGCTAAATAACCTCTCAAACGTAACATAACAGCCATGCTAACCGATGCCTAGCGTTCGGGATGTTTATCAGAATGTCGGCGTAGCGTAGCAGCCTTTTACCTGACAGCGAGGCTCTGTTTAACGGAGGATGCATGCTAACTGGAGATCTCCTGTCAAAAGAAACAAAACAGCTAAAGATTCAAATGCAAATGTTAAAAAAATAGAAAACAACACATATTGAGGATCAAATCGAACAGCATCTGGAAGGTTAGCTGGCTAACATTCGCTATCATTCTCCTGTAGAAATGCATTGCTAATCTCTTTCCTTCTGCTAGATGAAATTGTGAAATGTAATAAATTGGTAATTAAAACAAACAGTTTACAAATCAACACCCAGTCTTGTAAGAGTTACAGATAAAAATGAACGTAAAATAACTAATTAATATCCTACATAATGATCACTCACTGACCAATGAGGTTTCAGCTCCATGTGTCTTCTCTGACCGTACTTGTATAATAATATAGTTTTTAACTCACACTTAGCTGAGTGCGCCCTCTAGTGGACGCTTTATGCACTGCACTACTTCAGAGAAAGCACGTACTTGCTGGATGCTCCGGGCACGTTGGTCAAAACGCTGAAGTTACTCCTGACCGTACGCAGACTGGCGAGGACCTGCAGGTCAGAAAAAAAGATTAATAGGTGCCACCCAACCACACACACACACACACACACACACACACACACACAAGCATTGAATGTGATCCAGTTGTGACATGTTTACCTGAGCGAACGGTGTGACGATGAGATCTTCGCCATGTCTGAGGAAGAAAAAATATAAATATTCTGCATTAATGAGAACACACACATGCACACGCACACGCAAACACGCACACACATGCAGAAAACAGTGTATAAAGCTGAGGACAGGCAGACAGATAAGAGGATGTATGAATACAAAGAGAGAGTCGATGATGGATGGACAAATGCAGATAGAAAGACAGGCAGATAGATGGACAGAAAAATATGCAGTGAGAGAAGACAGATGGAGGCAAGCAGGCAAGCTACAAATTAATAGATAAATAGATAGATAGATACAGATGGACAGGCACAGACAGACAAGCAGTGAGACAGACCGGCAGACAGCTGTCTCACAGCGCAGTGTGTGTTACTCACATTTCTCCCACGATGGAGGAGTTGCGTGAGGTGGATTTGGGCGAGAGTTCGTAGTCGCTGTCAGAGCGGTACAGGAACGACTCTCTGCGCTGACCATGAGGGAGAACCAAAGCAGAACCGGGAGAAACCTGAAGCTCCACAGGACTGCAGGGACCGTTCTCCACCTCCAAACTACACACACACACACACACACACACACACACACACACACATGCTATCAATGAAGACGAAGCGTCTCACTGATCCGGGTCATCACTGTAGATTTTACACTGGACACTGGGAGGAAAGCGCTATCCGCCCTCTTCCACATACGCGAGCTCACAGACACCGTGATTGGTTAGTGCTGCTGTGATTGACGGGAGTCATTGTATTTTCAAAACCCAAACCCCAGGGCATGACTGATTCCCTTCCTGCAGGTAAGTCGATTTAGACTCGAATCGCTTTCTCACTATAAGCGAGATGCTCCGTGAGACACTCTCAGAGCCGAGTGCCGTTTTCTGAGTGTGTTCTTACACGAGTAAAGAACCACACCGAAGAGGTGGACACGCTAGGGTTCCACTACGAGTTTAATTCTTGACTCAGGCTTCAGAGAGGAACCACGGTGTTATGTCAAGTATGTGGGTTAAAGGGAAGCTAGAGCAAAAAGAAACACACACCATGACATAAGACACAGTTCAAGTGTTGAGCAATGAGGCTTCCTCCCCACACATACAGATCCTTTATTCTGTGTGTGTGTGTGTGTGTGTGTGTGTGTGTGTGTGTGTGGTACCACCAGGCTGTAGTTACTCCAGAATGTGCTGGCTAAAAACCGCCTCCAGAGAGCGGGTGACCAGAGGACACGACGCACCCGAGTCACCCTGAACAACACCACGCTATTTTAGATTTCACAACCTCCGAGTTCATGTCAGATTCGTACAGCATGACGATCACCAGCTGCTGCTTCACAAAGTTCTCGAATCTAGTTTAACGCACTCGGCCTTTCAGTCCAGACCTCCTTCACGTCCTGTCAGTGAACCTCAATTGCATTTATCGGTATTTCCATCACCAAGTGAGCTATAGGGTAGTGAAATTACCTTCCTTATTTGCCTAAGTAGGATTTAGACCAAACAGCGTAGAGTGGGCGGAGTTAAAACGGTGCTGATCATTGATTTGATTGGTCAAACACAGAAACGAACATCCCTGACTGGATCAGCACAGAAATCTCTCTTTTGTTTTCTTTTTAACATCACACTTTTTTCTGAAATTTGCTAAAGATAACATTTCTCATTTCTCAGCGATTTCGCATCCTCTTAAAACGTTCAGCCGAATCCCGAATCTCTTTCTATTCACTACGTACGCTCCCTGCACAGGGTATAAGGTGGTGTTGTACTCTGTGTGTGCACCTACACCCTACCTGGTTCCCCTACATGTGTAGTGTAGAATGACAGCTGCGACTGTGTGTCATTGTCTGGGGCGTCGCTGTATTTCTACACCATATTAAAGTATTGGCGCCCCTGGTCATGTTTTGGGTGCCCATGTGACGTGAGATTTTTCTCTTCTTCACTCCATGCGCGCTACTGTTTACCATAAAATACTGGTTAAATTTCACATTGTAACATTTAAGCAGCACTGAACAAACATTATCCAGCTACGCAGCTAGTTTAGCTAACATTAACGTGACATTAACGAGCTCTCCAGTGGTTACGGATCTGATCTTACGTTGCCTAGAAAGCTAATATCTAATATTGTGTTGTGTAAATAATAAACAATCCATCAAGACCTAAGCAGATGCTCAGCTTAACCTCCATCCTTATTCATTACTCACTCAGGAATGCCTGTCACTCAAAACAACATTACTTGTGGACATCAGAGTCCAATAATAATTAATTGCCCGCTCTGATTCATCATTTCTAATGATATCATGATATTCTGTTTGGGAAAATAAACAATTCATTCATACATTTGAATAATAATAATAATAATAAGATAAACTACTGATCCTGAAGAAAATTAAATATTTACACTGGATATAAAAAGTATTCACCCCCCTGTTAAAAGGGGTAAAAAAAAATGAAACAAAGATACATCATGTCAGAACTTTTTCCACCCTCATTTGGGGAAAATAATACAAATAAAGAAAGTACAATAACCTGCTTGCATAAGTATGTGCACCCTTGTATAATTGGAGGTGTGACTGTGTTCAGAATGAACCAATCACGTTCAGTCTCACATTCAAGAGTAATTATCATACAGCTGTCATCAACGAAATGACTCTGATTCAGCTCAAATAAAGACCAGCTGTTTCTGTAGGATTTTCATTACATCTACATGATTTCATCTGACTGCTGAAGCCGTGGTCCTCTAGGAGCTTAAAAGCCCGTATGGTATCTCACTCATTGAAAGGAGAGGGTTATAAAAGAATTTCCGAGACATTGGATGTACTGAGGAACACCGTGAAGGCCGTCAACAAGCGGGGAACATGGAGAACCACGGTGACATCAGCAAGAACACGATGTTCCTTCAAAATTATACAAAAGAACGAGATTAAACCTTACCAGGGAGGCTGCCAGGAGACCTACAGCAGCATTAAAGGAAGCCGCAGGAACATCTGACAGGTACTGATTACACTCTGCACGTCACAACAGTCTCCTGTGTTCTTCACAGGTCTGGGCCGTGGTGTAGGGGGAGATACAGAAGCCCTTTCTCACAAACAAAATGTGTAAGAAAGAGTGGGAGAATATCGCTAAGCTGCTAACAGAGTCTTACTCAAAAAGACTGAGTGGTGGAATACAACCAAAAGCTGCTTCAACACCGTCTTAGTTATTACTAATTAATAACAACCAGGTTATTGTAACTTTAATATTTTTCCTATTTTCTCTCAAATGCTTCAGAGTGTTTTTCACTTATATGTTATAGGTTGTAATTTCACCTTCAGGCATAATTTATCTCACTTTCATTTTTTTTATTTCACAAAAAACCTGCCATTTTAACAGGGGGGTGAATACTTATTGTAGCCACAGTGATTCCTAAAATTCCTGTCACTTCATTTTTAAAACTTTTAAGAATCATTGGATTTCCTTCTTTCTTTCAATGTATATGCGAGTTCATCCAAAATAAGGAACTTTAGAACCTGCCTTCTGCCCTAACACACACACACACACACACACACACACACACACACACACACACACAACACACCTCTGTAACTCTTACCAGCTGTGAGAAAACGCCACGGTGAAGCGGCGTCTCTGACGTGCCACTTTTTTGCCCGCCGTTCTCCTGAAGGCGCTCGGCGCCAGCGTGTCCTGATTTCCCGAGTCCGAGCTGATCTGCACCTTCTGCCTCCTGGAGCTCTGATCTGAGTCCTGACTCGAGTCCATGGCTCAAAAAAACCCTCAACAACTGCTGGACTGACTCTGCGTTCTGAATGAGAGACGACTGGAGAAAGTGGACCGTCCTCGTCTCTCCGTCTGTCCTGCTCTGTCCTTTATCTTTGCTCCCTTGCCCTCTTCCCTCCTTCCTCGGCCCTCTGCCTCACACTCCCGCCTCCTCTCTGGGTTTCCCAAACGCTCAGGCTTATTACACTGAAGACAGACTGACTCGAGTGTGCATTTTGGAAAAGTTGATCTTTTTGATAAAGGCTGGCGTCTTTACATTTACATTTTTATTTTTTAAAGTATGCTTCTGAATGGTACAATCAGACATACATAGTTGTTAAAGGCGCAATCTGTATATCAGGAGACTGTGTCATCAGTTAATGGACCCTGCAGTGTGTGTGTGTGTGTGTGTGTGTGTGTGAGCTCTCACCTCTCAGGAGGTACAGGTGTGATGTCTATGCGTGGCGGGTCGATAAAGGGCAGCGAGGTCGGCCGGCTCACCAGGTCTTCCTCAGGACTCCGCGTCCTCTCCGTGTGTCGCCATGACAACGGCGGCAAGGTAGGTGTCCCAGAGTGACGGCGGTTGCAGCGGCGCAGCTCGGAACCAAGCGTAGCGCCGGTGCATGCTGGGAGCTCCTTACTCTCCTGCGCACACGGATTACACAATAATGTACAACTGAACACGGAAAAATATCCGCTGTATTAACGGTTCCTTACACAACTTTGTGAGTTAGATAACATTAGTGCTGTCTGGGTGTGTGTGTGTGTGTGTGTGTGTGTGTGTGTGTGTGTGTGAGAGAGAGAGAGAGAGAGAGACAGAGAGAGCAAAAGTAATGGCACAGTGTGGACAGAGTTCGATTGTACACTAGAGGGCGCGCTGCTGTTACAAACTGAGCCGAATGTTGAGACGTAGAGAGACAGACAGAGACGAATATAGAGATAGACACATGGAGAGACTAAGTGTAATAGAGAGACAGACAGATAGAAAGACAGATAAAGAGATGGAGAAGTAGAGACAGATTGAGAGACAGCAGGAGATAGAGAGGCAGAAAGAGACAGACAAGGAGAGATAGAGACAGATAGAATGAGGGAAAGACAAATATATTTTGACAGACAGATAGAGAGAGAGAGAGATCTGTTTCTGTAATAGTATATCCAGTAATAACACACTAATGACTCCTTCCAGCACTGTGTGTGTGTGTGTGTGTGTGTGTGTGTGTGTTTTCCATTGTTTGATGTCGTCTGCCACGAGCTGCTTTATCTCCTCCCGGATTCGGTGTGAGCCGCAGCAGAGCGCAGACACGGAGCAGACGTCCGTGTTAATGAGCGCAGTGTAAACTCAGCTCCCACTGACATTCTGCTGACTTTACTCTCATGTAAACACACACGCTTACACACACTTTTATACACACTCACACACACACACACGTCTCAAGCTCAATCCCTGCTACAGGACGCTTTTTCCATCCATAATCACCTTCATGCTGAGAAACGCCGGACTCTGATTTATTAGGACTCAGAGATGAGTCACGTGAGGATTCAATGCTGAAGTTACACACACACTTAAGCACTGCTCTCACAGGTACATGAGCGTTACGCATGGGGGCGGAGTTTGCCAGAAATACATGGCGATAAAGGCCAGCGTGGTGCGTCATCTCCCCGGGTCTTCCCCTGACACCGGAGACTCCTTCCCTAAACGTTACATGAACACTGCGCGTTTTGTTTTGTGTGGAGCATCCATCATACGCCTCTGTTACTATAGAAACGATCAGTATAAACCTGTGATTAGTAGAAATGAATCAATCAGCAGCGCTGCTGTATTTACCTCGCATGTTCCCTTCTCACACGTCCAGAAAGAAATAGTGAAAAAAATCGATCTGTAATATCTAATTATGTTTCTGGGAAGTGGTTAATAATGAGTGTAACAATATTTTGAAATGATATTTCACAAATGATCAAAAGCAAAGCAGCTTGTATTTTGTTTTTCACACTTCTATGCCAGTGCCTTTATTTAAGCATGAGTACTTTATGAGTAAGTGCTGAGTAATTTGGGCGGATCGGCTGTGTACATGCCTCTCTGACGGAGCAGCTACTGAAATCGGAGGCAGATGGACGCGGCGGTCCGTCTCTGTCTCTGTCCTCACGTCTCTGTGTTCGACCCTGTGGGGGTTCCGTCTGTTCCACTGCGCATACAGTCTCACACTCTCGACCGCTTCTGGTTCACTCTTCTCTACCTCTACACACCGTTACAGTACCTACGTGCGTGTGTGTGTGTGTGTGTGTGTGCGCGTGTGTGTGTGTGTGTGTGTGCGCGTGTGTGTGCCCATTACATTACTAAATAGCTCTAATATTGGTGATTAGACATTAGTATCACCAATGGCATATTAAACACGTGTATTTTGAGTGAACGTCCATTGTGAGCTTCAGTGGATGACGTTCTTGTCACATTGTCCTAAGAAGGCTCTCGTTACATTTCCCAGCTGAAAATGGGAGTAACGTCGCCGCCACGCGTCATGCACACGCTATAAAGCGGCTGCGGTGTGTGAATCCGAGTCCCGCTGTCTCTCACACTCACGTCTTCAGGCGTCACTGCCAGCACGCTGCGACTCTTCCTCATCCTCCTCTCCTCGGTCCTCAGGCAGTGTGCGATGGATGCAGATGAGACCTTCAGATGCTTCAGGAGAGAAACAGAACAACAATCAGACTCTGTTACAGAATCAGACTCAATTTCACAATGAAATTCATTTCAGCACATTGTGATCTGAATCACGTCTGCAGCGAGATCTCACACGCTGCTGTCCGACTATCACACCGTTTATTACGACTCCTGACCGGTTGCAGGTGCTGAGAGACCTGAGAAGTTCAGCTGGGAATCGAGTCAGTCATTTGATTTCATTCTTTAGGCATCTTCAGTTGTTTATCTCCGTAAGCTTCGCTCTGATCTTCTCCGGCTTTAATGCACCTCGTGTTGTGTCGTGTTCTTGTGTTGATCTGAAGGCTGTCAGAAAACGTTCCCTGTTTTATTCTGCAGCAGGATCTTTATTCGCCCTCGTGAAGGTCTTTTTGGGAAATGTTCCGGCCGGTTGGTTTGATGGTGACTCGGGCAGCTGAGTGTAAACGTTAGCGCAGCGATGGGGAGCGCCGGCGTCTGTGCTTCAGGAGAGAAAAGGTCACGCTGACCTTTACGGGAAGAGTCACAGCGCAGAGACGTTTACTGAATGTGGCTGAACTTCCTCTGCTACTTAACACCGTTTAACACACGGCTTCATCACACGCACACACACACACACGCGCGGCTCACACACACACACGCATGGTTCACACACACGCGCGGCTCACACACACACACGCGCGGCTCACACACACACACGCATGGTTCACACACACACAGAGACAGACAAGCACTCCGTCACACACAGACACGCACTCCCTCACACACACACACAGAGACAGAC
>JAQMYM010000001.1:23693356-23729090 GCA_030014255.1 Parauchenoglanis ngamensis
TCTGAACTGCTGACATTCTGCACACACCAATATACACTCACCACAATTACTGGACTCTTCACAATGTCACTTTAAATCCTCACTTCACATTTTTGCACCTAATTCTAAATATCTCACTGCATTACTTTACACCACAAATACTTGTAAATATTAAACCATCTTTAATACTTGCAAAGTACTAAAGGTTGAGTCTTGTTACAGTGCAGTGTGAATAAAGAACAAACAGGATGTGTCTCCCTCTCTCCCTCTCTCTCTGCTCCACAGGATAAGCACTTGGGGAAAGGAACTCGCACGAACATTTACTCAGGCACGCTGAGGCTGGAGAGCGATGAGGACAGTCTGATCAGCTTCAGCACTGAGGACGTCCCTGTGGTCCAGAAGGTGATCGGAGCAGGACTTAAAGACGTTTCAGTAAGTGTGTGTGTGTGTGTGTGTGTGAGTAAAACACACCACACTGTGGACCTTTGCTCATAATCACTTACACACTAAACTGAGAGCACGCCTGTGTTTGCGTCCTGAAAAATAACAGACAGAACTTCTGTTCCAAAGAATATGTTTACAGACAGACAGACAGGCAGTGAGACAAACAGACAGAAACACAGAGACTGGGAGATAGAAAGACAGACAGGTTGGAAAACCTGGGGATAGAGATAGTGAGACTGGCAGAAAGATGAACAGAGAGAGAGAGAAAGAAAGAGAGACACCAAGAGCTAGACAGTGAGACAGGTTGACAGACAGTCAGTGAGACGGACAGACAGAAATACAGTGAGACAGACAGATGATGAAGCCGACAGAGAGTGAGACAGCCAGACAAACAGTGAATAAAACAGGCTGAGAGACAGACAGCAAGACAGAAAGACATACCGACAGACAATCGAGAGACAGATGGAAAGACAGTGAGACAGATATAAATATAAAGAGAGATACAGGCAGAAGCCAGAGACAGCTAGACTGTGAGGGAGAGAGACAGACAGGCAGTGAGATAGAAAGTGAGACAGATTAAAAGGCAGAGACAAATGACCAACAAAGACTGAGAGTGAGACAGAAAGAGTGAGACATACAGATGGTAAGACAGACAGTGGAACAATGAGATATGCAGATGGTGAGATGTACAGACAGTGAGACATATAGACAGACAGTGATTAAGGGATGGACCGACAGAGGGACAGATAGAAAGACAGTGAGACAGACAGACAGTAAGGCAGATAGACATACGGCGAGAGAGAGACAGAGAGTGAGACACATCTGCTGTGGTAGCTACAGTCTCACGCTGTGGAGTGATGCAGATAAAAAGCCGTTACACTGAGACGTTGTTATGGGCGTAATTTTGCTATTAACTAGAGTAATGCTGTGACTCGCTTTTTCTCTGCAGGTCTTTTTGGAAACCGTGAGTCAGATGCGTCAGGTCTCGCACAAACACATGACACAGCTGTACGGAATCTGCATGCACAGCATGGACAGTGAGTGTCTCCGCACGCCACACGTTAACGTACACGTCTGTTTTAAGAAATCATGTATTAATAAATTAGCGTTGTCGTTCTTCCTCAGTCATCATGGTGGAGGAGTTTGTGCAGCACGGACCTCTGGATCTGTTCATGCGTGCTCATCACGCCGAACTCACGCCGTCCTGGAAGTTTCAGGTCGCTGAGCAGCTCGCTAGCGTCCTCAGCTATCTGGTGAGACAAAACACTTTTAAACTCACTTCTGCTGATTCTTCTGCCTGTTCTTTATATCAAGTGCGAATGTTTCCATGTTCTCCTTCAGGAGGATAAGAAGCTCGTCCATGGCTACGTGTGCACAAAGAACATCCTGTTAGCGAAAGACAGTCTGGATGGACAACAAGCTCCCTTCATAAAGCTCAGTCAGCCGGGAGTCTCAATCGCTACGCTCAACCGAGAAGGTAATGAAGAAGCCAGGATGTAACCACGCTAACACTACACAAACACATTACACACAGTGCAGAAAAAATAATGAATAACATGCATGGTTTGGGACACACCCACGGTGGAGTGGTAACGGTAGTAAATAGGGTGCCGCTGGTTTGGGACACGCCCACAGTGGAGCGGTAATGGTAGTGAATAGGGTGTTGTTGGTTTGGGACACGCCCACAGTGGAGCGGTAATGGTAGTGAATAGGGTGTTGTTGGTTTGGGACATACCCACAACGTTGTGACCTAGGTATTGAATAAGGCTTCTATATAATTGTTTGTTTATATTTATATGATTTATTAATAAGCAGTGTAATAATTGAGGTGTGTGTTGTGACAGAGTGTATCGACAGGATCCCGTGGATTGCCCCGGAGTGTGTGAAGAACCCTAAAGCACAGAACGTGGCTGCGGATAAGTGGGGCTTCGGGACGACGCTGTGGGAGATCTGCTACAACGGAGAAGTGCCGCTCAGGGACAAGAAACGTGCTGAGGTGCTTCACTGTCACCGCTAACACCTGTTCATTTTTATTAATGTATTAAACATATTTTTTTCAGTGTATTAAAATCCTCATCTGACTCTTCATTGTGTGTGTGTGTGTGTGTGAGCAGAAAGAGTGGTTCTACGAAGCCAAGGGCACACTGGTGATTCCCAACTGCAGTGAACTGGCCGAGCTCATCACCCAGTGCATGAACTATGACCCCAGTAAGAGACCGTTCTTCAGAGCCATAGTGCGAGAACTGGACCGCATCAAGGAGCAGAGTGAGTGACGATTCTTTCGCAGAACCCTTACTCCGGCAGCTGTGTTGTGTCATGGACACACACTCATCACACCTTCTTTGTTTCTCCTCAGACCCAGCGATGGTGTCAGGCGGTGTTCCTGTGCAGGAGATCGACCCCACGCAGTTCGAGAGCAGGTTCCTCAAGAAAATACGGGACCTGGGAGAAGTACGTTTGCTGAAACTTGCACACACGTCTGACATTAAGAGTTCTTAGCCTCCTAAAAGAACTTTGGACCCGTTTCTTTCACCGAGCAATGCTTTGCAGTGTGAGTATGAGGTGTGTAAGAGATGAATAAGAGTGCCGCTGTGCTGCAGGGTCACTTTGGGACGGTGGAGCTGTGTGTGTACGACCCACACGGAGGCCACGATGGGCAGATGGTAGCCGTCAAGTCGCTGAAGTCTGAGAGCGAAGGACCCGAGAGCAGCAACCTGAGGAGAGAAATCAACACCATGAGAGAGCTTTACCACATCAACATCGTCAAATACAAAGGCATCTGTACTGAGGAGGGTGAGACAACACACACACACACACACACACACACACTCCCAAACTCAAGATACATGACTACAGAAATGCATACACTACACACTGTAACCATAAGATTAATAAAAAATACATTTCACCGTGTGTGTGTGTGTGTGTGTGTGTGTGTGTGTGTCAGGTGGGAGAACGATTAAGCTGATCATGGAGTATCTTCCTGCGGGGAGTCTGAAGGACTATTTGCCCCGCTACAAAGCTAAGACGAGCCAAGAGCGCCTGCTGCTCTACGCCATCCAGATCTGTCAGGTACTGAAGTCTTCATCATCATTATCATCATCATAGAATCAGTATAGTAAATGTCCTCCATCCTGTGTGTGTGTGTGTGTGTGTGTGTTCTAGGGGATGGACTACCTGGGCTCTCAGAACTACATCCACAGGGACCTGGCGGCTCGTAACGTGCTGGTGGAGAACGAGACGCTGGTGAAGATCGGAGACTTCGGCCTGACGAAGAGCATCAAAGACAACGAGGAGTACTACACAGTCAGGGAGGAGCAGGACAGTCCGGTCTACTGGTGAGCACTCGGACACGCCCACATCGCCTTTAAAGTCACACGACAAACCCTGTACTGCTAAAGTGCTGCTGCTGTACAGGAAGACACGCCCCAGGGGCGGGGCTTATATGGATCTAATGAGCATGCAGATGGTGTTAAATATTTAATGTAACATAAAACTCTTCTTTTGGTCTTTTATTGCTGTTTTTTAATTAATTAATTATTATTGATTCATGTTTTTATGTGTTGGTGTCTGTAAATGTTTCTGGTGTTACGGTCAGGAAGCCAGAAGACAGTTTGTCCAAAACTAGTTTATAAAGTTCTCTATCTGTTCATCTAGGTACGCACCTGAGTGTCTGATCCACAGGAAGTTTTACAAAGCCTCGGACATCTGGTCTTTTGGAGTCACGCTGTACGAACTCATGACCTACTGCGACCGCAAGATGAGTCCTCCTGAGGTGAAACACCAGAAGCTACCATACACGTGGTTTTAGCGTTCTTACTAGAACATCACGTTAGCTCCTGTTCGCACTTACCTTATAGCAGCTATAAACACGCTTTCCCTCACCCTTTATTCTTTCTTTTTATGTTAATAAGAGAGAAAAATCGCAGCTTGTTATGTTACAGAGAACAGCGACGCAGTGTAAACTCCTCTGTGCTGAAGATGTGGGAAAACGTAGTTACCGCTTTACCTCTGACCGTTACACAGCGCTGACACTGGAGACTCCTTCCATACATCGATTACAGAAAACCTCACTGGCAGAAGCACCAAACTGCCTTTTGTGTCAATTTTCGTCTCACATGTTTTCTTCTCGCATAGATGTTCCTGAACATGAATGGCCGATCTCATGGACAGATGACAATGGCACGGCTGGTGAAGGCTCTGGAAGACGGCTGGAGGCTGTCCTGTCCTCCATCATGCCCAGATATAGTAAGACACATTCTCCTCCAATGTTCTCCATCGTTTTTTCATGTTCTCCTGCTCCACATTCTCACGTCCTCCTTGTCCGTGTTCTGCAGGTGTACACACAGATGCGGAGATGCTGGTCTCACGCTCCAGAGGACCGAGTGGATTTTAAAGGCCTGATCGAGGTGTTCGAGCCTCTCTTATCGAGTGAGGAACTCAGTTTAGTGCGTAGCTGTTAAACCTTTTAATACTTTTATTTTCTTGTATATCATGTCCGATCTTTTTTTTAAGGCCTGAACTCCTCCAAAATTATTCATTGGCAATCGAGCAGGTCGTAGTATTGCCTCTGAAGCCCTTTGAGCACTTAAACAGTCAGAATCTGGACAGATTAGGGATAATTAGAAGAATAATTATCCGTACAAAATTCCACAATAATTCCCAAACAGGCTTAGTTTTCTTATTCCGCAAGATCTTACGCAAAAACCGTTCTTTTTACGCAAAAACCGTTCTTTTTACGCAAAAACCGACTGATGTTTCAGTCAGAACATCTCCTCAGAGGAGAATCTTTGGCCTCCATTGTGCTCCAGAATATAAACAAAAGAAACGCATGATGTGGCCCGTCAACATTTAACCAATCAGGACAAAGAAAGCCGCATGTCCCGCTTTGGATTTGGACATGTGCGAGTTAAAGGGGTGTGGCTTTGGAGAGAACGTGGAAATGATTTTGATACATAAACAGGTTCTGCTAAAATCGTCAATTGCACCAGTTTATCTACTGTACGTATATCACGATAGAATCAGACTGAGTTACTAAGGTTTATTTATGTTACCGTAAACAATAAAATGCTCTGGTTGGCTGGTGTGCAAATAATATGTGAATCGTTCTTCTGTACAAAGACAGTGGAGCCTGTTCTATATAGGACATGTGCTAGTTTGGTGATTAAAGTCGATTTAGCCAAGTGTCACAAGAACCGAACTACATTCTATTCGGCTTCATTCTTAACTTAAACAAAAAAGGAAAGATTTTTCTAAATACAGCATGGTCTGAAATTTACCAGTTTGTCGGTTACAAAATACGCACCTGAATCTCTTTATATCTAAAACAATTACGTGCGTGTATAATTAGCATGTGCAGATAGTGGGACGTGTCGCAGGTGATTTCTAAAATATTGTTTGTATTAATTACGTCATGTGCTAATTCGGTGAATATTTCAGTGGGATTTGAATTAAATGTGATCATTGTTCTTGCTAGCTGCGAGTTGAGACTTGTGGAAGACCCTCGACATTCATCACGCTTGAAGGTATGGAAGCTTGATTCCGCCACATATGTATGAAAAATCAGTATGCAGAGAATTCTCTTCCTGTTGCGAGGTAATTTCCCCATTGCGAGTTTTTTTTATCTCATAATTCTCAGTTTGTTTTTTTTTTAAAAGTCAAGAGAGATTCACTTTTGCAGGTGCAGGATAGAAAATGGCAACTGTGAGACAAATCTGTGTAATAGTTTCTCCTATGTGGAAGAAGCGAGCTTCCTTTGCCACCATGCCATTGCCATTTTGCGTCGAAATATGTATTTTTCATGTTTTACATCGATCTATTACAAATATGCATCATGCTATTCTCAACAATTTGCACAGAATCGTCACATAGCAGGTACATGTGAGGGACCTGGACATTATCAGTAATCGAAGGCGATGTTTCAATTTGCTGCTTTGTTATTGATGTCTTTGTCAAATTCATTAAATCATTATTAAAATTTTCTTTATTTTCTTGTTGAAAGCTTCCTGTTTTTGTTACTTTTGCAACATACTTCATGTACAGAAGACTGCCTCTTATAATTACCATATTCTCTGTACTATAATTCTTACCGTAATTCTCAGGCTATAAGCACAAAAAAACCCAAAATCTGTCTGCTTATGCCAAGCGAACATTACTGCGGGTGTTGTTTTGCTCCACCGTAATCAGAAACCGCATTTCAAACCAGTTTTACGAGTGTAAACCTCACTAAGCAAGATGTCCGGGCACGTCACAGACCGACAGAAACAGGTGGCAGCCAATGGCATGACATGAAGATAGATGTATTTGAAAAGCAGGATAAAGAATAATGGTGATTTCCAAATTTAAAATCTGTTACTTTTTACACTTGTATAAACTACAGCTGTTTTATGATTAGTGCTGGAATACAATCTTAAAGGGATCCTGAAAACATTCAAAGCAGAAAAAAAATAACTTGTGAATGATATCCATTTTTTCCCCTCCATTTCAGTAATAGTGCTTTTATTTCTATGTTCCTTAAAATGAAACACAAATACAGATTCCCTTCGCTGTCAGTACAGAACCCTAGATGTCCCGCCTTGTTTGCTTTGAGTCTGATTCATGGGCTGTCCAGTTCCTCGAAGGACAGAGAGTGTGTCCATGCTACCAGCTTGTCCACTTCGCTCTCCCAGCATTCCCGTCTCTCTGCATCATGGACAGATTCTCTCAGTGCAGGAACTGGAGGAGTTGCTGTGTCTGAACTTAAAACAAAATGTTGTTTAAATACATCACCACATGGATACTATTAACAGGGTGTGGCTCATAGTATCCTGGCAAGTCAGTATGATCAATAAAAGATACAGATACGAGGGCTGTTTGTTGTTAGATACAGTACTATGTAATGATATTTTTATTAGTGTTTATTAAGAAGATTAGCGTAAATGTAATACTTTCATCAGTCAGTTCCGTGAAGGAGGTGTGGCCTCTGTAACTTTCTAGGTGAAGGAGGCATGGCCTGTGAGTGTGCATTAGTGGGGTGTGGCCTGTGTGAAGGAGGTGTGGCCTATGCAACAATTCGTACCAGTACAGGAGGCGTGGCCTAGGTAACAGCTCCGGTAAAGGAGGCGTGGCCTATGTCACTGTTAGCTCCAGTACAGGAGGTGTGGCCTATGTAACAGCTCTGGTAAAGGAGGCGTGGCCTATGTCACTGTTAGCTCCAGTAAAGGAGGCGTGGCCTATGTCACTGTTAGCTCCAGTAAACACTCTTCTAAACATATCAGTATCATATCATACATATCAAACATATCATACTCTTCCACATATCAGTCAGTATATGATATTTTTTGAGATTTTCTTTTATCAGTACGTGATATTTTTTGCATTTTAGTTTATTTCCTGCTTGAGCGAATCACCTGGAGTTTTACAGAGCAGGTAGATCCGTCTCATTTGTTCGACTCCGGTCTGTCTGCGCTTGCATTTCTTCGAACGCCTCGACCTTGGTCCGTACATGATGTCTTTAAATCTGTAACCACAGATGAAAATAAATCAAACCCTGCTGCACTAGGCACTGTACACTTGTTTAATTAAAGAGTATGGCACTTTTCATTACTAAAGATGCTGTTTGACTCATTTTACAAAGATCCAACCAGCTTTAGTTTTTTGTGAAGGTCACAGTTTGGATTTGGGAGCTCACGTTTTGCGCAGTACTTCACCAATCTCATAGGTTTCCCTGCTTGGGACGCCATGACGGGCTGCAAACCTTTCTGGATGCTTGATCAACTCATCCAATGCCGGAGAAATCAATGAAAGATAAGTGTGCATGTAATTAGTGATCTTGATACATATATATATAATATTGATATATCTCAATATTCAGAATGGAGTGCATCAGGTGAAATTAGAATGAAAATATAAATATCAACAGTAAAAGTTGTGTAGCCTCAGTGAATCAGTCCGTCACAAAGTCTTCCATGAGCACTGTAGCAGTTCTCAATAACGCACTTGATAAGTGTTAACATTCTAGCTGTGTGCTTTACTTACATTCTTTCCCCAACAAACGTCCAGCTCTTGTGGTGGCGATTTTAACCCATTCTCTCAGATACTCCTCAAACGCAACTCTGCACACAAGCCTGGAACAAGCAGATCAGTTCAAGGCTCAGCTCAGGTGTGAATTACACTCACACCCAGGTATTCACGAGCGTGGAGCAGTGAAGTGAGAGGGCAGAGAAACTGTCACGCATGAGAGTACTTCAGTTCAGCAAACACTGAGCACCAAGACACAAGCATTCCTCATCACACGTCGCTAAGGCCAGCCATCTTCGCACTTTATTAAATATACTGTTTAAACACCATGAGATCTTAAATATAAAACTCAGTATTATAATGGTATAATACTTAAAAAAAATTAGGCATTCCTATTCAATATTACAATTTATGCAACAGTTCCAACAGCTCCGGTCCTCTAATCCGATTGGCCGAGCAGCGTTCCCAGCATGCTTACATTACACATAACCGCACTGGGATGTTTCTCTGAGTGTATCACATGGTTTCATGCCACAGGTGGAAGTTTATAACAAAAATGTTATCCTAGACAAGGGATTTCTGGAATTGGGTCAAATTAGCAGTAAATAGTAAGAAGTCAACAGGTTACAGCTGATTATTATTATTATTATTAATAAATAGCTATTACAATCAAAATATTATGTACGTGATTTTTTGTTACATGTTTTACATTTGTGTTGAGGTAATTTTGTGTGTAAAACTAAAACGTTTCACTTAAATTTGGATGTAATGTTTGACGAGGCGCGAGTCCAAGTTCTTTTGTCGTTGCTTAGCAACAGTGGCTAGACCCTGGCGCGTGAACATACTGACGCGCGCTCGAGGAGGCGAGTACACAATGAAAGAAGTCATTACAACTTTTTTTTTTCCAAAAGCGAATTTTATTACAAAAACGTTAGACAAAAAAAAAACACAAATATATATCATGTAATGACAGTAGGACTGGTTCTCCCCGTCCTCTCGCGCAGCTGCGACAACCTCAGCGCGATGTTCAGCAGGTCGGATAACTTCACCTGAGGTAAATTTAAAATAAATAAATAAATAAATAAACCGACCGTTAAATCAAAATGGCGGCTTCAGCTTGTGTTCCAAACAAGTTCCTGCAGGCTACAGAGTGCACTACGTAGGGCGCACAGCTTGGTTATGTCATATTTAATTTAGTGCACTTGTGTAGGGAGAAGGGAGTCATTTGGGATTCATTCTCCCTTTAAGGCCTCGCTTGTATTAATTCACTACTTCGAACTATGTAGTCTTTTAATTTGTACAAGATCATTTAAATTAAACTATAATGAGCATAGTTTTAAGATTTATAGTCCGTTTCAAGTACTGGTACCCAAAATAACCGTGTACTGATTATATATATCAAATAATCCTGTCAAACCATGTAAAACACACATTTCCTCACAAACAAATAAATAACTAGTCTTCTTTTCCCCCTCTGGTAATTATGGGGTCCAGATCATTTTCTTACCTACTCAAAAAAACTTTGTTTTTGGAAATAGTGGTGTTAAAATTAAATAGTATTCCAAGTAATATAGCTTAAAACATCACTCATTATGCGTGTTATCTATTTTTTATATTAATGTTTGCTCATTTTCATGAGTTCCTATTCAAATTGTGTTTGCGTTTAAAAATCTAACGTGAGGCTGAAATCAAGTAAACAAGAAGTATGAGCCTATACAAAATATTTAATATAGTTAATAAAAAAAAAAAATGCAAAACCAATGCAGCTCAAATTACCTGTGGATCCTTTAAAATCTCGTTTTGGTTTTTCTCATAGCCGTCGATGTAGAGGTGTATCGTGGCACCCGACGTGGTCCCACTTAGACGAAAAATAATGCGAGAGCCACCTTTAAATATAATTCGCAGGCCCTGTTGAAAGGTAGACTTGTTAAAACCTTAGATGTTGGTCAGAAGATGGTGGTATACGGAAATGATTTTTCGTTACCTGGTTCTTTGTGACGCTTCCATCGACAGGGTCGTTGTACTCGAAGTTGTCTGCTGTCTCCACTTCGTAGGTTTTCTCTCCTACCGTGAACATCTGTCCAGCGAATGCCTTGTCTGAAATGATCACCTCGAGATCCAGCATGAGGTCCACTGCTATATCTATCTCCACATCCTCATAGTCATACCTACCAGGTACAGAAGAGAGTACCACACCAAGACCTGAGACTAGAGGATAAACACGAACACAGTTATGTAGAAATACAGCATTTATACTGTAGGTAATAGATCTAATTTTGGTGTTCGATCTGGTCCGACAAAAAATGGGCTAAGGCATCAAAAATTGTATATAGAACATTGATTGTGCTATAATTTGGTAAACTCTGCACTTCTTAGAGGCCTTAACAGCCTGTTATTGATACAGATTTTTTAACATTGAACCTGAGATCATACTCTATTACAAATTTAACATCTTATTTAACCACACGAATAGGTTTAATAGGAATGTTGTATACAAATTTCCTTCCCACTAATGGTTTAGGTATGTTTCTGTGGGTGTTCAGTATTTCTCACTTTTTTTCTTTTATGTAAGAGTTTAATTTTTTTTTAAAAAAGTGTCCACTTCACCCCAGACCTCGTATAGTAGTTTCTGCCATAGGTTTTCCAGTGATCAATCATGACTTCCTCAACACTCTGTTTCCTAAAAGCCAGAATGGAGAGCCAGGCGAGCACAGCCCAAAGCCCATCCTTCTCACGGATATGATCTGCACCTGAAAAGAGGAAAACATCGTCTGATGTCTGAATTATTTGGAACTGATCGGATAGTGGACATAACTGTAGGTAGTATGATTAAATACACCATTCACAGCATTCATTACATTAGCTACCTGTGCCGAAGCTCTCCTCGCCGCACAGCGAAAGGCGACCAGCATCCATCAGCTTTCCAAAGAACTTCCAACCAGTTGGAGTTTCATACAGTTGAATCTTGGTTGCTTTAGCCACACTGCAATGAGCGAGTGCCGTGTTACATTTCTGACCTCCATGTTCCATCACCACTAACAGATACGATTAAATTCCAAATCACCGTGTAACATTCAGCTCAGTGAAATCCTCCTTGTTCTTGAGCAAAACCTCAAAGATATCACATGGGAACTGATATCATTGCTTAGTAGCGCAAATACTGTGCCCGTGCTGTGCTGAGAGCAGACGGCGCTTCGTAATACAGTGGATTAGATCTCATTTGAGCAGTGTGCAGGCACGATGCGTCCCAACCCAATTATAAATTGAACCATAAATTACGTACACGGTTATTCGGGAAGCTGAATTAGATGCTACAACTGTCTTGACTACAGCGCAAATCTACACACCGTACTGACTCTAGTGTGCTCTTTTTAAAGTTACTTATACTGTGATGAAAAACTCTCATACTACTAGAATAATAAGAGAACTTGCACATTGATTATGAAAGTGATATTTACTTGTCGAGCGCGCCACTGCTGGGCATTGTCCTGGCGAAGCCTCTCACTCCCATGTGCTGAAAGTAAGGGATGCAGAAGATGTTCGCTGCGATAACAGCGACCGAATCTGAGGGGTTAATGAAAAGGCCGTTTTCCCCCAGGATCATGTTACGGTCCTGGAGAGAAAGAGACGCAGGGTCAGCTGGGTTTGAGATTGACTAGGTCTTGATATTTTGATTGTCTCATGACTTCTACGCTGATTTTTGTAGCGAAGCAGTGATCTTTCTTAAACTTTCTTGACTGACAGATTTTCATATGAAAAGATTTATAGGTATTGGAGGATGATTGTTCATCTATAACGGTGTAGCTCTTTAAAAAACACCCACACCGTCACCATCGAAGGCAGCTCCGAAGTCAAACTGGCCGCTCTTCATGGTCTCCAGCAGATCTGCAGCGTAGGTCAGATTTGGATCTGGAAGCTGACCACCGAAGTCCTCCTGTGGGACGCAGTTAATGGCCGAGTTGGCAGGAGAGCCTAGTTCCTCACACAGGATCTTTTTCACATAAGGGCCGACCACTTCAGGACGAACATGAAAACAAAGTCCAGAAGGTGGTGGGTACGGTTTCAGACAGTCATACATGGAGATTTAAAGGAGAAGGAAAATTAGTCGCAAAAATTACTTTTGTGCACTTTAACATTAGCTATAGTGAAGTTATCTTGGCAGTGTCCTACTTTAACTGTATACTGTACAGCGAAACTATCAGTAGTGATTTTTGATAGCGTGCTGGTTTATTAGCTGTAATTATTTCCATTTACAAGAACGTGCAAGAAATTCCATCATAATGATTTTTCAAAAGGTAAGGTTATGTTGGAGGGCCAGTCTCGAAAGCGTTCCCAGAAACCACAGACCCAGGAATGCTGGGATAACTGATACACTGCAGTATTCAAATGGCCCAGTATTATTATTGTGAGCAGTTCTAGATCTCGTTGTCCAGCGTTTGTATGCAGTGTTTATGCACTCGCAATAAAAACTATTCTTAAGGCAAGATCTTTATCTTGATCCTTTTTTAAAACCGCAATCGTGAAATTCTGTTCAGCTGATTCATGCAAATGAAAATAAAACTTGACAAATACCTGAAAAACGAATAAAAAAACATGAAGTAATTTATGTACTGGTTATATCATAAAGCATTATGAATGGTGGCAGGTTATATCATTGGAATTGTAATGTTAGCATATATAGTACTGATATTGCCAAACAAAACAAAACAAGCAGGTCCACATACACCAGACTGCAGCTCGATGTTGAAACACTCGCTGTGGTTATATCTGAAGTGACCCAGTTACAGAAACAATTCCTTATATAACATCCTGCATCAGAAATTAAGTGATAACATCTTGTTTGGCTTTTTTTCATCAGTGAAATGAATGACCAGATGAGCCCCCCACCTCCCATTTAACAGGCTACGCTATTTGAACTTTTCCCTTTGGATTAGAGACGGAAAATTGGCCGCTTTGGCTTTTTTAAATGTCACTTGTTGAGCGCAGTAAATGCTACAGGGCTTCCTATGTGAAAGGGGAAATCCTGCTTTGGTTTCAGTGTTATGTCAGACATCTCCTCTTAATCATTTGGAAACTCTATCTAGATGACCCACCCCTTGAAAAGTACGCGTCTGCGCTGCAATGATTAGTTTATAGTATACATTCACAAAGATTAAACAGATTTGAAGGAATAATAAACACACAAAAATAACATGTTCCTAATGTTTATCTTGCCACGATGTCGGTCGCACGGCATTTTGGAGCTGTTCATAGTCATTCGTAGCTTGAATGATCGTAGCTCTTATTTAGCGTTCACGACAGTAGAGTTCCTACCTCCGTGCATGGCATCTAACCGGATGCGTATGTGGTTCTGGCCTGATAGAAGCTCCTTCAGTGCTGCAAAGTCAAATATGTTCCTCAGCATGTTGGCGTAGGATTCCACCGGGTCCACAATCTCAACTGCAGAGGAGGCAGGCGTCATAAAAAGCATTAGTTATAAATATCTATATAATACACTATAAAGCCCAAGGACACACGTGGTTGCTGAACATCCCATTCCAGACATGTTCCCCCTTTGCTGCTTACTGGCTTTCCACTAGATGTTGGATCGTAGCTGTGGGGATTTGTGTTCATTCAGCTGTAAGAGCATTAGTGAGGTCAGGGTGTTGGACGAGGAGGTCTGGCGTGCACTCAGTGTTCCAGTCCATCCCAAAGGTGTTACTGTACCTGTAAAAGGTTTGAATTTATTCTCCAGGTCGAAGCTCTGCTTGCCGAGTGTCGTCAGATCCACTGTGAGCTCGGGGCAGATGGCGTACTCTTCTATATTTCTGCTTATCTGGAAGATTTTATCTGTCACAGCGCTGGGTGCAGGCCCTTTCATCCACATACAAATAAAACAAAACCATTCAATTTTATGTAATTACATATAAAGCTCGTTTTACATTTGATACTCGGGTATCATTTTACCTCCATTAGCAATGTTGAACTTGATGCCAAAATCTCCGTCTGGTCCTCCAGGGTTGTGACTGGCGGTGAGCACAAATCCACCGATCGCCTTGGACTTCCTGATTACGCACGACACAGCCGGTGTGGACATGATGCCATTCTGACCAATCACGAGACGGCCTACCTGAGACAGGTAAGTGATAGAGAACAGGTGAGCTGCTGCAGAGGATAAAGCAGCATTATTATGATCCACACCCATTTGTCTGCTCAAAAATCACCCTTTTTTTTAAATTTAATTTAGGATTTTGTTCAGAAAGTTTGTAAAGATACCAGAAATTACAATAATAATGCTTTTCCTAAGAACAGCTTAAATTGACTGTTCATAAGTTTGTACACTATGCATGAAAGGGCCAAATAGCTTAAAATGATACAGACTGTGACATTTTATTTTATCGTAAACAATCTAGCGATAATTGGTATTTGGTACTTGAGAACTGCAGAACGTTTATTTGTCTAAAGCATTCAGTGACTTAATGAACAATTACTATTTACAGAAATAATTGGTTGAGCGTCGCGCGCGTTGATTGAGCACTCTTCCGATTAGGAGCTGAAAAAAATCCTTATAATACACATATTGAAGTTTTTTTTTTAAAGCTGTTAACTTTGCTCCGTCTGTAATTCTGTAAACTTATCATCTCTCTGTAGCAATGATGCAGATAAAATGTACAAAAAAAATGCAAAACCTTTCGAAGATCATCGCTTTTTTTGTTATTCCCAGTGCATGGATTCATTAACAGATGAAAATCATATTTAAACCCGTGACCTTTGGACTGAATAAAAAAATAGGCATTGATACACCACTGGGGGATTTTTAACACTACAGCAGTTACACTCATGTTTCTCCACCTGTGCTGGAATCTGACCTGCTAAATTAGAAAAACATTTATAGTTGGGCTATAATTTATTTACAATCTCCCCTACCTATAAATATCACTACCCCAGCAGAGGTGTCGAGAACAAATATCCGTGTTGGACAGGAGACAACAACAAAAGCAGGTCTGCGTAGCTAGCTCTATTAAAGAGGATCGTTTTGCAGCTTGCTTGCACCTGACTCTTGCTAATCATTTGAAATTACATGCTGCGCTGCTGTCCGTTTTTTTTTTAATTTTTTTTTTTTATAAATGATTAATTTATTACAGGATTTAAAAAAGGACGTAACTGGATGCATGTGTGAGACAGACAAATCGTAGAAAAGCAACTGATTACAACCATGTCATGAAAAGCTAGTGACTGACCCCATTGGCCGCTGCCATCTGTACTATGACCTGGATCGCGGCGGTGTTGAAGTAACGCCCGTCTCCTCCCACAACCATGGTGGAGCCTTGGCGGTCTCGCAGGTCGATGGAGGAGAAGATACTCTGGATGAAGTTTTGCAGGTAGTTCCTTTGGCACTGGAAGACACGGACGCTCTTCCTGAGGCCGCTGGCGCCGGGCCTCTGGTCAGGATACGGAGCGGTGTCGAGATGCAGCACCTGTAGAGGACTGTCCTCCATCGCTCAGAGAGACGGCGAGAACAACAACAACCCGGGAAGTTTGGACAGTGTTACTGCACACTGCTCTGTGGAACACTGCGCTGGGAACGGGGCGCGAGAGCGGAGGGGAGGGAAGAGCCTTATATCAGCCCGAAGCATTCCAGAAGCAGGACATTAGGGATCCAAAAATAAATCGGCAGTGAAAGAGAGTAACAGAAGACGAGTTCCTCCTCACACATGTGCAGGGGCATCACTGTCAAACTTCACACTCACTACACAGGGAAGATGCCTCATCCCAGCTGCATTAGTCAACTAATCACCAGCTAAACCCACCTGATACGCAGTGAATTAGCCAATGAAATTCAATAATTTTGCCACCCTATGAGTTGCAACACGCCTTGATAGGTATTCATGGATTTCCTAACAAGGTTCTGTGTAGGGGCAGTAGTGGCTAAGTTCATACTTAAAATTTTCAATTTAATTTTATTTGTATAGCGCTTTTAACAATGGACATTGTCACAAAGCAGCTTCACAGAAATATAGAAACTTTAAACTTATTAATCTATAAATATATATATATATATATCCATAATGAGCACGTCTGTGGTGACGGTGGCAGAAAAAAACTGCCTGAGTTTACATGAGGAAGAAACCTTGAGAGGAACCAGACTCAAAAGGGAACCAATCCTCATAGAGCGGTTACGAACAACTCGCTTCTATAATCGTGTGTTATATGGTCGAAAATGTGCAGCACAAAATCCACTATAGTTTTAACATGTAGTGCTGGAACATATAGTTTGAGCAAGTCTGTGTTGTTGGGGTTTTCCAATGATTCACTGATCAGAGATTTGACTGCAAAACTGTTCGTGGTCATTCAAGTCCTAAGGCAGGATCACTGGTATCTCAGTAGTATGGGCAGCTCGACGGAGAGCGAGAGCGAGAGAGAGATTGTTAGGAACGCTCATTGTCACATAAAGGTTAAGAACAGTGCGCATTACTTAAGGCTCTGGGTTCCTGGTCAGAAGCAGCGCCCTTGCTGCCACTGTTGGGCCCTTTACACCCTGAACCCTGTCTATTCGCGGAGAGAGCCATATCACTGGCTTTGACCCCAACCTCCTGGGGTATGTGAAGAACAGAATTTCATGGTGCTGTAATGGGTATCTGTAAATCATCCCTTTCAGGGAAACAGAGTGTTTCTCTGTCAGAAACAATTCCTTGAGCTCTAAAACATTAATATAAGAACCCGATCCTCGTTATATTATGACCGTCCCGAGTTGCACGTATATTGGATCGCAGCAGCGAAACACGCCCACTCGCGACAGGCGGTTCATTAGCTGATTAGTTGAATGAGGTGCGTTAGAGCAGGGTTTCCTTTTTACAAACCTGGCCTTATATCACTCCTTTAACACTAGGTGGTAGCAGAAGGATGATACTCCAAAACTAAGTCCAATACTAACACCAGCATGACGTTTCTTTCTTGAGACTTCTTGTTAAATTGGAGTATTGAGTACTGACTACTGCAGTTAAACACAAACACAAAAAATATACAAAAACCTCTTCATCAACTTTATTGTACGTCTGATTCTGTAAAAAAAAACACAATTAAGAACTGTTTAGAACACTGATGCGAGTGGAATCCCGAGGATTCGTAAGTAACTGCCAAAATTCTGCGGTTTCTCAGTGAAATAAAGATCCAAATGACATGCAGATGCAGATGAAAGCAGATTTTTCAGCAACATGTGGTTAACTAAACACTTAATGTACCATCCTGCTCAGCGTCCTGTTTAAAGATCCCACGTTAAAGCATGGTTATTCTCATGGGTTCTGTCTGTTTCACATCATCGTCTCCTATACATACGGAAATTTTGTGAGTCATGAAATGTAAAACACGCAATGCACACCACATGAGCTACAGAAGAAAGTAAACAAAATGTCAAAAGTGCTGGATGTCAACAAGGACAACAGCCTGAAAAAAATTCACCTTAAGCAGCTAAACCTTTGTTTCGTTATTAGCGAAATGTCAGAGCCGTGATTTTGTTTTCCTCTGGAAAAAGCTAATGAAAATCACAAACCCATACTGGAGACATCCAACATGGCAGGCACGACCAATCAAGTGTGTATGCGTGTGTGTGTGTGTGTGTAAACGCAGAGCTGTTAAGACGTCTTGTCTCCATCAGAAATAAATAGGACATTGGACTTTTTTATGAATACACAACATCTTGTTTTTAAACATTTAATGCACTGAGGACTTACAGTCAGTTTTCATGTGGTTAAAAAACTGAACATGTATTTGCACATTTCCACACCGTTTCTTTTAGATTTCAGGCAGCTGTGCTTCCTGACGGTGACGAATGGAAATCTGTGTGGATTTTAAGTGGGACTGTCCTTTGTTGTGCTTCCCTTGGATTGCTTTCCTGCGAGGTTGGCTCTGGATGCATTTTCCATTCAGGTTAACATCTCCACAAGGGCTGAACCACCAGCCTCCTGAAACAAGACAACACATCAAATTTAGGTATCTTGTGCTTCTAAAAGATCCTGTTGATTTCCAACAACTAATGTTCATTAAAGAACCTAGTTCGAAGATGGTTCTACAGTTTGTATCATGCATCTTACAGAATGAGACTTATAAATGATCATTTAATAAAGTTGTGTCCAAACTGAACTAAAAATTCCTGCCAGATTTACTCAAACAAGTATGTTCATGAACACTAATCAGCTGGAAATGTTCGCTTTCATGGCCCAGCTGATTTGCATTTAGCCTTGCGCACAAGTCTCCATAAAAGGAAAAAGCATAAAAGTGACCTGACCGTGGCAAAACGACAAATAAATGGTGAAAGAGCATGGCGTGTGCTAAATCTTCCAGTCATCCAGCCCGGGGCGATGCATAAATAAGCTCCAGTGGCTTTTTTTACTACACATAAAGTCCTGTACCTGTATAATCATGAGCACAGTTTGAGTCTTTGGGTCCGTTTCCATCGTTGTGGTCTTTAGTGGAGAACCTCAGTCTTGTTGGGACGTCCATATCCGAGGTCAGATCTCCTGACTTGAGGTGGATGGTGTAGTTGGATTCAGGACCCTCCAGCATGTACTGGAACTCCATTGAATTTTTCTCCCGTTTCCAGTCCTCCAGCTGAATGTGCAGGAGAGAGCCACCCTGCCGGGTGATGGAGAAGATCTTCCTCAGACCAAGCCAGAACTCACCTATAAAGCACAATTAAGAAGCTTTAAACTCCAAACGCGGAGATGTCTCCGCAACTGCAGTTTTTATTTTAAACATCTGTTTCATCAGCATGTTGGTTGAAATTTTCATTTTGGACAACAGTTTTCTACATTACCCACAATGCCATTCAGCTCCTTGCTGATAGTCCAGCTCTCTCACCTCCTCATCTGTACACTCTTCTTAAACAGATCAGCCCAAGCTTCAACTTTCATATTAATACCCCCATCAACTCGTAGATCTCCGATACATCTCCGATACAGCCAAGTCTTCTGTAACTCAATGTCATATAGCTATGTTGCATTCTGGGACTTTGTACTTTGAGTCTCTGCTACTTCTACACTGGATATCTCATTCATATGAGGTTGAACATGGAAACTGGTGAGCAGTAAAAGAACATTTTCAAAGCAAAACCTGACTGCTATCACTTCTTGCTTAATATTAATGTCCCATCACGTGACACCACAAATATTTCAATATGGAAATATTGAATATAGACGTGCAGTGATGGATACGGAAAGTGGCTGATGAGTGGGCCTGGAAAAATCTGCGTAGGCCTGAGTAATAACTGCATGTTTTCTTTAACAGGCGTAGATATTTACAATACGGTGTGACAGCAACAATAATACAGCCATGACATTGTTGTGGTGTCCTACCTAAAGACCACCGCTAGAGGGAGCGCACTGCATGAGTTAACGTAAGTCAGCAAGGACGTTCTGAATATTATTATTGTTATTAATAGATAATTCAAATAATTCCCAAGACAAAACAATGCACATTCAAGGTAAAATTAAAAATTGTATTATAAAAAATATTTATTTTCATGAATCTAAATAGGTGGGCCAGCTGTCAATTTGGGTGAGCCTGGCCCCGCCCATAGATCCGCCTCTGTCAAAGTAGAATTGTCCTTTACAGGTACTGGTTTCTGTTGTCCAGTTATAAGCTTTAGAGGCACACTTCCTTCACTTTCCTAGTGAACTAAAGGAGGCGTGCCTTAAAGGAGGCTGAAAAAGCAAGTGTTATTCTCTAGATATACTGTACAGTGTGGTGTCTTTTTCTGATAGCACTGAATATTACAAGCAGTGTTCTTGCTGAGTGTTTTACCATTTTACTCGTTGTTGATCAAGGCGAGCTGTCAGGAATTAGTTTATTTGCTCTTCTCTGTCATTGCAATGAGTTAAACTCTCGTTGGTGTAATTTTAGGTTCAACGAACACCAACATTCCAAAAACATAACTCACTGTTGAAGTCTCCGAATCCATCCTCATAACTTTGCCAGGACCGGTTAAAATCAACAGAGCCATCTTGTCTGCGCTGAATGACCGTGAACGCTCCCTCTGTGGGGAGCAAAGCTTATGTTATCAGGACATCAGCCTACACCTATTAAATTTAAGAATGTTTCAGAATTTTATCTGGGGTTACAGTAGGAGTAGAAAATCCCGTGTGTGTCTTGTGTGTATTCTTACCCTCTGTGAATTCACAATACACAAGGAAAGGTTCTGATCTGTTTGGCTTAATGGGATACAGGCCACTGGTTTTCTCTCCACCGCTGAAGACCTCACCACAGTCTTTTGGGAAATCTGCAGAACAATCGTTCACACATTCAGTACAAAGAACTGCTAAAGCATTTGTAAGTCCACGTCGCTGGAATTCTCACCACTTGAAAAGCTTCCATCATAGGAATAGTTGGACAGGTAATCAGACACACTGTAACTTTCAGCATCCCAACTAAACTTAGACAAAGTTTCCTGAAGGTTGGCAGAGTTAAGCTGGAAGGGAAGTGACAACCGTGTTGCATCAGATCTTCTGTATTGTGTTTATTTAAAAGTGGTCTAGTTGGACAAAAAAAAAAACCCACTACCTTATTCTCCAGACTTTTGATCTTGTTTGTCTGGTCATTCAAGTTCTCACTTTGCTCCTTCACCGCCTTCAGCAGGTCTGTGATACTCCTTTCTTGGGCTTGGATCACCTCCTGGGTTGATATCATTCCATATATCTGATCACCATTTCAGTTCTGTATTTTTCTCCCCACAAAGTTTTCTAAACATCTAAAATAACAATATTAGTTCATTTATAACTGAATGCACCCTACAGCTGGGGTAAAGTTTTTTAACCCGTTTTATTCCAAATTTGCTCCCATTTGACACACAACAGCTACCAAGCTGGTGAGGATGAAGGCTAGCACGTGCTCCTTCTGAGACACATGAAGCCACCACGTCTTTCCAGGCTGTGTCACAGGGCAGTGTAACAGACTCTATGGGAAGCGCTACCTGCCCTATTCCACACACCTGAGTTCACAGACAGTCACTGTGATTGACAAGGGACAGAGTAATGCCCCTCCCACCCAGACTATTGGTCACCTGACCATAGATGACTGGCATCTTCAGTTCAAAATGTGTGGTTTCTCGTCCATAAAGTGAACATTTTTCTGTTGCACCACTTCAGAGTTTGAAGGTTTGAAGACCCAGTTGGAAAAAATGAGAGAAAGAAAACATCCAAACCTCCTTTCGTGTTGCAATGTGAGGGTGCCACAGTGCCTAGCGTTAGCGTATTGTTGTGCTCGTCGATGCACATGAGGTGTACACCATTCTGACCGGTGGCACTATTGTGTAAGTACAGAGTTCCTATTTTTTCCAGGACATAACTGAATGATGAGAAATATAAACCATTAAATAAGCCAAAATAATCTTACTTTGAGTGCTGAGATTTCTGCAACCTGATCTGCTGAGAGAAGACCTTGAGAAAGTCCATTCATTTTCTCCTCAAGCCCTCCAACCTGATTCCGCAGCTGGATTCTCTCCCTCAAGATGTCCTCTACTTTGGAGTTTATCTCCAGAGACAGGCTCTTGATCTCCTCGTTATTGGCTTTGAGCACCACAGTGGTCTTCTTCAGTTCTTCTTCTTCCTCTTTGATCTCGCTGGCCAGCACAGAAAGCTGGCTGAAGGACTTGTCAAAAATGTTGAGCTTTTGCAAGATGTCGGTGATCTGGCCCTTCGTCTTTTGCACGAAGTCCCTCAGGTTTTTACCTAGCTGCAGGAGGCCATTAGCGATGAGCCGGACTTCGTCCAGGGCCGCGAAAGCTGACCGACTCTCTGATAGAGCCAGCTTTGGATCCTCGGTGTCCTCTGCTGTTGGGAAAGCATTGGTTGATAACATAAATAACAGCAACAAGGCCAGCTTCATGGTCACAGGGTTCGCCTCACTCAGATGAGAGAGTTTCAGTGCTGTTGGAGATCTTTCAGCCCTCTGTGTCCAAAGAAGCACAAAGTCCTCTTATATTTGCCATGTGGTAGATGGATTGATCATTAAACAGAACAAAACGGTTGTGCCTTTGGTTTACAGAAGTTTATTTGGCCAGGAATGCAAAAGGAATCGGAAAATAGTTTATATTTCGCTATTTTCTGGCAAATCAGTTGTAAACGAGGCTTTTACCACAGAGCAGAAATATCAGAAACATGTTTCAGCAACTGGAGCTTATTCCTGGTTAACAGGAGTCACTTGTGTTAGTACAGTGGTTTACCTCAACTCCTTATTTTACTTTCACAATTTTGTATATACAGTACTGTGCAAAAGCCTGAGGCACGGTACATTTGATATCAAATTAGTTTTTCATGCCTGTTTAATGCTTACTGCCTGTATATGTTAGAAAAGAAAAAAGGTTTCCAAATGTTAATTAAAAAAATCCTAGGTAAGTAGTAACTGTGTGTTTGTAATTCAAACAAAGCGATGAAATGTTGGGAACGAATAATCATGCACATTGAACGCTATTGTTCTTACTAAAAAGACGCAGTGCTCCTCATCCTCCTATATCTCAGTTGGCCTGAATGTGTGTTCGTGTTGCTGGAAGACAATAAACGCCCTGATCATGCTGGACGTTGGACAGTATAATAAAGTGTAAGGAACTGTTCTTGTGAAATTAAAGCTTTTAACGCATCTGTAGGAAAGCTAGGATTTTATATGCGGAGAAATATTCAGTGTGCTGAAGAGATCATGCCATGCACTAAGAGGCAAAAAAGTAAACACTTGAGAAAACTTCTCACTGGACTTTTCCATGATATTTTTCCATGAGATGATGCAACATGCCATTTGATTTTCTTCCTGCCACGGTTTCAGTGGCTGTGTGCCTTCCGAAAATTGAGGGTTAGCGTGTTCTCTAATGTACTGTGGTCACTCCAGCAGCATAAACCTCCATTAGCCAGTTTTCTCGACAAAAACAGAAACAGAACATTTCTCCATTTTGTGCTGAATATAAATCTGTATCTAACCCTTCTTATGCATTAAATCCTCAAATGACCTCTGTTAACCTTTTTTTAATCAGGAAAGCTACATATCTTAAAGAGGAGCCTGGGATTAGTCCTGTATTTATTTTCCATGCTGCTGGGTCAAACCTGTCCTTGTGAGTCTCTGGTCTTATTTACATTTTATAGAAAGGTTATTTTGGAAGGTGATGAGATACCGTCTCATGACTACAGACGGTCACAGAAAGTTAAATGTTAACTCATATCAGAGGGAATAACTGCAAACATACCCTTATACCTCATTTGGCAATTGAAGAGCGCGTGCCTTTATTTACACTTGACCATGAGTGGACTCTTTCTGCGCTGTGGGTTGACTGGAGAACGTTATCATAAAAGATTATAATGGCATACGGAATATGATGATACCTCGCTAATTTCTCTGGATTGGCTGCACCAGATTTAACAAATCACCCCTTATATTGAACTTCATTTACTGTAAATTTACACTATCCAATAAAACAACTCAAAATTAACATCAGCCTCGGGTTCCTACAGATGACCCACTGTATTATGCAGTCTTTTGAATGTATTGCTTGTTATATGAAACTTGATCAAACAACATGATGTGATGCGCCATATCGTTGCACCTGTAGTGCTGCGACCGAGTTACGGACTCACTGATTGGGACCATAGTTGCAGAAAGACGTTGTCCGACCTGTTCCAGTCCGGCAGACAAATTTCAGTCATCAGCAAATATATCAACGCTACGACTCTGTACTGCATTACTGGGCTTTTCTCTCCATGAAAGGGTGAGTTCGGTGCCGTCTGAGTCGATTACATGTAAACAGCGAACTGAGACAGTGAGATAATGTTGATAATTATTGAGTGAGTTTAATGGCAATTAGCTGGAAAGAAATCCCTGAGGGAAGTGGGATGTAGTCGGCACCGCTGCTATGTCCTGAGAGGGTTTAACAGGCTCACGCGCCCCCTCTAAAGCCCTGTGGTATTTTTTGATTAAAGTGGACGTTAAGGCCATCTGTGGCGTATTAAGTTACAATGTGACTGTGTGTGTGTGCCATGGAAATAACCTTGGGTTCCTAGTATCAGTAGTAGTCCTCTCCAAACTTCTGACACATGGCTCTTGTTTTTATAAAGGTCTCTTTAGCGCTACACACAAAGCCCCGCCCACACAATCCTATTGGCCGACTGGTTACGCTTTCGCCACTCCCACACGCTCTCATTGGACAGGCCGTACAGAGGGCGGTGTGAGCACCCACATCCATCCTCCCTTCTCTCAGTTCTCAGCACAATAATACTGCCTTATGTTTTCAAAGAATTTCACATCGAGGAGCTTTTACATCCCACCGACTCGGATTGTTCTGCGCCTGTGACGGTGCAGAGGGAAGAAAATGCCAAACTGGAGCTAGACTGGAGCGTACCATCAGGGGAGGAGGGGAGCTCATGCCAAACCTGTAGGAAGACAGGTAATGATTTTCAACGCAAAGTCTTTTTAATGTTTTTTTTTTTGTTTTTTTTCATTTAGTGCAAAGTATTTTATTTTTTGTGAATTGACTAAAGTACGGTTTCTGGTACACGCACAAAAAAAATGGATATGGGAAGAAGTGACGACAATGGGAAGATCCGCTCCAGTGCTGCACAGGATATAAACAGCCTGTAATGTCATTTCAGTGTGTAGATGGTGAAGTTGCATGAGTTCGCTGCACTTTTCACCACACAAGGTCTCACGTAACCACTTGTGCATGTGCCCCTTATTGTGTCTGGCAGTGAGCCATGGTCCAAATTCTGGCAACAGAGTAAAAAAAAAAAAAAGGAAATGGAGCAAGACAGAAAAAGTAAAAGGTGGTAAAGAAAAGAAATTACTGAAACAGATCTGAAAAACAGATGCGAGTGTGTGTGTGAAAGAGAGAGAGGATGGAAAAAAAGAAAGCACAGCTCATTATGACACAGCTCTCATTGTAAAAGAGAGACAGTAGGACCTTCCACACCCTCGGCACATGAAGTGGAGGGTCAGAGAGGGACACACATGGGCTTTGGCCTCTGTCCTCAACCCCAAACTCCAAATAGACGAGCAGGAATGAGGTTCTGTGCCGAGGAAACCACACCGCTGAGGGGGCCCGAACAGGAAGAATGGAACGGCTGTTACATTCACACTCCATTGTGTGAGAATAAACAAAACCAAGTTTTTAATACATGAGGTGGAAAAAGGCACCATTTTTTGACTCTAAAATCTAATCTACAGGCAGAAGTTTAGCACCATAAACACTTGCGGTCAGACGTCTCTGAATCACTGTGGTCAAATGAACTGAACGCCGTGTTCCCGGCTTGGCACCGACACCAGAACCGAGCTCAAAGTTCTGTTTACGCCTCTCACGTTTCTATACTGTGCCTCATCCATTACAGAAACCGCCCCCACTCCCCCCCTCACAAGTCCTGCATACTGAAATGCTGGAAAACATTCGTCTCCTCCCACACCGCGCCGTTTATGCTTTTATTTTTGATGAGATTTTGGAATTGTCGCAGGTTCAAGTCCCATTTGTGGTCCGAGAAGGCATGAAGGAATGCCATGGAAAGAAAATATTTGCTTATAGGGAGCAATTGAGAGAAGGAAGAAAATATTAAAGGTAAAAAAAAAAAAAAAGACCTTCACAAGGGATCGCAAGGATATTAAAGAGTTGGCACGAAACAGTTACGAAGAAAGATAATTTTAAAACTTGTAAATATTTTAAATAAATTAGAGCAACTAACAATAATAATAATAATAAGTTTCCTTTTGAATAAACAGTAATGAGAAATTATATTTCAGTAATTACACCACTTTTATGTATTTATATTTTCCAGTTTATCCATGGATAATCCTTAAGTGTTTGCGCTCTTGGTCGAGTAAATGGAAATTTTTACGTGATATTTCCTGTCTCGTGATTTATGTTTTCCGTCATCCTGCGAACACTCCGTATGGCTCGTGCGCACGAGTGTCGGTGAAGATGCTGTGCCATTAACAGCTCTGTGAAGGAAAACTCTGAGCGTCAGGAAGCAGGAGACATTTTGTTTTGAGTTATGCTTCCTGATAAAATGCAGATCACTGTGTCTTTCTTTTAACGTTTTTAACACAGCTTAGTTGAGGGTAGAAGGACCGTGACCTGATCAGCTCCTGCTCTCCTGCCTCTGTCTGACCTTCTCCCCCAGAGCTCTCTTAGAGCGAGTGTTGTGAGGAGGAGGTTTTTGATAAGACGGCTTGTGTTCAGGAAAGACTGAGCATTGTAGAAGCTCTGCCGTTTGTCTGGGTAAGGTTTAGATTCAGCTGTTTGTGTGTTTACGGCATAGCTGACATTGTTTGGGCTGTGGCTGCTTTTGTGGTGCTGCGTGGTCAGAAGCAGAAAAAGAAGTGGAGAGAGCGAGTCGAGGTGGGGCTGCGGGCTGGAGCGATTTGTGATCGTGGCATTTTATATTTACTGTATTTTTTCTCAGCTAGACACAAGTCGGTATCTGCAGGGAAATTAAAGCCTCCTTGCACGAGAACTTTGTCCGCTCCTTCATGTCTGCATCAACAACGAACAAGTAAACAATTCTAGACGTTAATCAAAGCATCAAAGCTCAAAGTGTTATTTTCATGGTATTTAGTTCAGAAATGGGATCAAGCTTCCATACTGATTTCTGAAGACGATTTGGCGTTGCATTCGCACACACGTGCGACGAGGTCTCAGAAGGTGTAATTTATGACCGCACGGACAGATTTAAAATAACCACAAATGAGTGCAAGTGCATTCCCTTATGACCAAGAATATAGCGAAATGTGCCCAAACTGGCTCGGAGTAAACCAGCGTTAACCATCTCAAGATCATCTCAAGAGCCTTCTGTCTTCTGCATTCAGAATCTCTGTCGCCAGTTTTCTCATTTTGAAATAATCATTATTCGTCTGTTCTCAGGTTAAACAAGGTATGAAAATTCCACCAAGCTGCACAAACAATTAATCGAGGCCCACAAGCAATGGACACACAGAAAGGTAACAACCCTAAATCCTCCAATTTATCTGTCTAGACTGAATTCCACGGCCAACATTTAACAATTGCATTTCGCCTGTTTTCTCAGTGAATGGCGTTTTTCCAAAAGAAAGCGGAAGTCATAGAAAACCACCCTCGTATTCTGTCGAAACCCCCTACGGATTTTATTTGGACCTGGATTTCGTTAAATATGTCGAGGACATTGAAAAGGGCAACACCATCAGGAGGGTGCAGCTTCAGCGTCGGCCGCGTGGGCGGAGCAGTGGCAACCTGTCGCGTAACCTCAGCTTACCTGGGTACAGCTGCAGATCCTCTCAGTGGACCTCAACGAGCGTCTTGTTCCCCAGAACTCGACTTGCAGACTCCCAGCAGCCGTGTGATTCTCAGTGCAGTGGCGGCGAGTCGGCTGCTTTCAGCAGGCAATCAGAGTCTCCTTACAGAACCTCGAAGGCGTTTGACGAACAGCCACTGGGACCACATGTGAGGCCAAATCTACTGCGAGCCTCGAGTTTACCCCTAACAGTGTTACTGAGAAAATACTCCAGCGAGGACCCGACCAGCCCCAACGGCTCGGTGGATTTCCTCTCTCAAGAAAACGGTTCTTCCGAGGACGTCTTCCACAGCCCAGGAGGCGTGAACGGGACTTTTCAGCAGCTGACTGCAGCTCTCCAGAGAGTCGGTGAGCTAGAGGAGGAGATCAGGATCGTACCAGAACTTAAAGCACAGATATGTATCTTACAGGAGGAGCGAGAGAGGCTCCTGCACACGTTCCAATCCAAACCTGACAACACCGTGACTCTGGACTTTCCTAGAGATGTGGTGAAGATGGTGCAGAAGAAAAATAAAGCAAACGATGACTGGATGGACCGGGAGTATGATCAGCTGGAAGAAAACGTCAAGGCGTCCTCTGAGCAAATTGACGTGATGGAGGTATCCACAGAAAAATATTCACAAGCAACTAAAAAAGATCATGAAGATGCATCCCTCAATGAGGCTTTGCAGAAGAAAATCACAATGCTAGAGCAGAAGCTTCACAAACTTGAGTCTGATCTGGAAAAGACCACAAATCATCTCCAGGAACAGGAACGGGAGAGTCGTTTCAAGGACGAGAGGATCGATGAGATGACCAAACAACATGCAGAAAGCATCTGTCTGCACCTCATGTCAGACCTAAAAAGCCAGTCCGAACCATCTGTTCAAATGGATTCACCTGAATCTGAGTCGAGTACAGCTAAGCAGGTGGGTTCGGAGGCAGAATTTAAACCCTGTACAACAAGAGGACCTACAGGATTGCAAGCAGACATGGCGCATCATGTGAAAAGAGTCAGAGAGCTCCTGCAGGAGCAGTGGGAGTGTCTTTGCAGAAACGAGGAGTCAGGAAAAGGGCTGTCCTCTGAACATCTAAACCCACGTGTCCGCTCCATCCAAACACAGCTGGTCTCTTTAGTCGAACTCCTTACACTCTATATATCACCTGCAGGAGATGCACCACCACCAGGTAAAGCTCTGTCCACCAGAAGTTCAGCCAGAAGGTGTTGATCGATTTTCAATAACAGCAGATCTGACAGAAGCGCAGATAAAAATGCCATTTCATTCTAATATGTTTACCTGAATAAAGGCACATACAATCGTTGATACGGTGAGTTTTTCCCGGATTCCTGTATCCTGTATGAAGGAGTCTCCAGTGTCAGAGGTAAAGCTGGGACTGTAAGCGTTTAGGACAGAGGAGTTTACACTTCTTTGTGGTCTCTTAGTAACGTGATAATCTATGATTTTTTTTATCTTATTAACTCCAAGTTGGCAGCAGAAAATGTTTCCACAATGAAAAAATGTCACTTGCATTTCATGCCACGTAGGCCCAGCCGTTTCTTAACCAGGCTACGTATGTTACCGGTTACAGATGTTTAGTAATAGCTCACATTTTAGCGCCTAATGTTGAGGTTTTCTCAGTTGTTACTGTTTACTAAGTAGTCAGAATGAGTTGAGGTGATTGTCATTCTGTCGTCAACCTAATTGTACAAACCTGTCCGGTAAAATAACTTCTTTCCAGCATGAAAACTCCAATAGGAAAGCCTGATATAAGCATGTTGTTGTGTCAAAGTCATTTAGGGCGTGGAATCTACCATATTGTTGACTCCCATATAACCAAGTTCAGGTTTAACCAAAGTGGTGAAGATGAGAACTGAGTGCTGCTGATGGTTGTGATGCTTTAGGTAATTATATGTTGACTGCTGATATCAGCTACTTATACACTGAACAATTATTCTTTTTATTTTGCGACGTTAAGCCATTTATGAAGCCAAATTTATGCGCATTACAGCAGCTCATGCGGTGTGGCGCAGTGGTTAGAGTTGTGTCTTTTCACATGAAGGTTATTGGGTCGAGGCTCTGGTGTGGGGTTTTCTGGATATGAGAAGTATGTACTTTATAAAATGTCGAGTAACCAAAGACCTGTAAATGTGTGCCTGCTTATGTTTGCATTTAGTTATTTCACCCAGAAAATGGTGACAAGTCAAATGAATGCCTTAGGAAAATTCCTAAAAAGCACACAGGTTACTGAGAGAAGCTATGTGGAAGTGATGCGTGTGGAACCGTCAGCTCGTCTGGTGAACGTTTCACTGTTGACTCTTTGAGTCATTTCTTAAGTACCGCCAGCGGTGCAGTGGTTGGCATCGTCGTCTCTGGTGTATGACGTTCCTGGTTCGAGGCTATATGTGTTGTTTTGGCTGTGGGGCAGGGTAGAGACATACAGTGAAAAGTTCTATAAAAGCAGCTGTTTGTGTGAGATCCTGTGGCTCATGTGGAGGAGCGTCACCTCTGGGTTGAGAGGTTGCTGGTTCAAACCCCAGCCAGGTCTCCAGGATATAACAGTAGTCCAGGAACATGGTGGGATGAGTGACCTGGAAGGTACAGGATGGTGACCTTGGCGGGGGGGGGTAATATCCGAGCTGCTGTCCTGCTGTCACAGCCACCTGGCTCCACCCAACCTTACAGAGGTGTTGGATTTGAACCAGCCAGCTCCACATTTAGAGGTGCAGCGTTACCACAAAGCCAACAAGTCCCACACTGAGCTACTGGTGCCATAGTGCCTTTGTCTTTTAAAATGCCAACCATGAACTAAAAAAAAACCCCAAATTTTTTTATATTCAACACCTGACTGTTCAGTAAAAGTAGCATTTGAACAGTTGAAGGTGTTGTAAAAGAGGAGACTGACTGCATGTTCAATCAAAACCTCAAAAGCAGAATAAAACTGAAAATGATGGTAAGATGCTGTTTGTTGTTAAGCAGTTCCACTGTAGTTAGTTTTGGAACGAGACCTAGGTACCATGTCAGCATCCAGGCTCGCTAATGAACAATTCCTCATCATGAACACATTTTGTCAATATCGGCGGTTTCAGTTAATTGCTCTATTTTGCTTCAATGTGGAATAACGGCTCTTTTTTTAAAGCTTTTGAGCAGATTCTGGCCCAGAACTGAGAATTTTAGAACACAGATTCTACATTTATTTGATGGTCTGGCTCACAACATTCATCAGGCCGGTCTCGGCACAGGGGATGCATGCTCGACACCCTCGGTATAAACCCTTAAACAATGTGTAACTCGTATTTGTACCTTGTTTATTCAAGTTCAGGAGTCCATGATGGAGGACCAAGTATCCGTGGCGAAGACATGGGAAAGTCTTAAACAAGACCATGGAAGAGACCGGTAACCTCCTTATACACCACATAAACATCTGGGTTTGGTACCCGTTAGAAATTCCCACTATTTAACTACAGATTTGTTCGCAGCGATTCTGCGGCCGTATCGGAGGGCAGCTTGAGGCTGAAGGATCACGCCGAGGAGGGGTTTAACCCAAACATTTCCCGAACTGAAGAGCCGCCAAGTTCTACACTGACCATCAGAGAACAAGAGCTCCTCAGAGAAACCACGGCAGAGACCGCACACCTGAAATTGGCTGAAGAACATCATGAAGAGCAGTACAGGATGTGTGAAGCAAAATGTCCAAAAGATCAGGCAGGAGGCAAAGAGGACAAGCAGGACGGCACCAGTTCAGGAGCGGAATCAGAAGACGCATCACATGGTGAAGGAGGAAGGTGAGACGTCACTACCTGAGCATGTTCTTGCAAACTTAAACGTGATTATTGTGTCTTACTAAAATCTCTTTTCTCAGGGGGGTGGAGACGGATTTCATCAACGCGTGCCACTTCCTAGAGAAACACATGGATGAAGTTTCTGAACCAAATGATGAAATGGTAATTCACACAAAAAAAAAAGCAAAAGTTTTGGGACGTCAGCATGGTGTTTGACCTTCTGACGCTACTTTTATTCTCTCGCTGATCTCCAGAGGCAGGCTCTGACGTTGGTGTTCCAGCAGTGGTTCCACGTGTGTGCCGAGGAGAACTCGTGTGCAGACACAGTCGCGCTGTACATTAACAACGTGGCCACAGAAACCCCGGCGGTGCTGCAGTTCCTGGTCAACATGGTGGACGATAACGGAAACACAGGCCTGCATTACAGCGTGTCCCACTCCAACTTCCCAATCGTTAAACTCCTCTTGGACACGGGTCAGTGACGAAACGAGCAAATCAACTCACTGCATCAACACCGCACAAATCATCATTTTGATACTGCTAAGGTTTTTTTTTTCTCCCCTTTTCCTTATTAAAATAGCATTCTGTTCTTTAATTACACAATTCTAAAGTCTTCATGTGACACGTGACAGTACGATCCGATACCTCACGTTTGACTTTTTCCAAAACGATGATAAAAATACAGTTCTCTTTATTAAAGTCTCTTTTCAGCCCCTCCCTCGGACTCGCCCTAAATGACACTACAGCTGCCCAGAGCATGTTCCTGACTTTATCATACAAGACGGCTACCAAACACGGCATTGCTGACCACAACTAACCCAAACAATGTACTAATATAGGCCAAGCAGCATGCACACTGCCGTAACAGACAGATTTTAAAGTCCCTGAATCGATCCCTGGCGACCCAAGAGGACTTCTCCGAGGGAAAGCATCAGTCAGGAGGATTTTTTGCTGAAATCCATGAACACACACTGACATGGATGGAAGCATCCAAACCACTGTTCAAGGCAACCGAGCCAATCCTGAATTACTGCTCAGCTAAAAGCAGGACAGAGGCAGGACAGAGCTCCGCACCCAGACACTGCCGTGACGCCAACATTAATACACCGTATCCTAAAATATTCAGAAATAAAAAGCTTTTACTTTCAGTAATGTTCAGTGCTGTTCACACAGAGCCTGAACTCACTCACAGGGAAGGTTTTCTCCTGCAGCTGTATTTTCTTTCGTCTCCAGGTGTGTGTGACGTGGACCTGAAGAATAAGACCAGCTACACCGCGGTCATGTTGGCGTCTCTCCAGCAGGTGGACACCGATACGGATATAAAGGTGATCCAGCAGCTGATGGAGCTCGGTGATGTTAACGCTCGCGCTGGTCAGGTGAGTAACGATGCAGTTTTACAGAGATGATCTCACGCTGATGTGGAACAACATGCACCGAGATATTACTCCATAACGTCGTTCTTAAATCGAGTCCTCTCTGCAGGTACAGGGCCCTGGTCCGACTCCTCCTGTAAATATAACCCTGTAACCCTTTGACCGTCTATGATCGTTGTTCCACTCCGCCCAGGTAGGAGGAGCTGGATCAGGTCTGGAAAAATCCCGCTGGACTTTTGCCTTATCTACAAATAAATGTTGTGGTTTTTAATGTAACTTTTTACATTAACTGTAAATTCAAAGAGTATAAAAGAATTTGAATTTGGATTTTGGAGTCGTTTATCAGATGCATATTTTGCTGTTGTTCAAAGTTCTTTGGTTTAATTGAAATCATTTGTTTTGGTTGTTTTTAACGTCTCCGCAAAAGCTGGCTCAGCAACAGGTAGCTAATGCTATCTTTAGTTTGTGGGATGTGAGGTCAAATGTTCTCAAAACAGAGGAAATAAAAATAACGCAGGGTTAAGGAGAACTGTTCCTGACAAACGTTACAATTTAACATCCGAGTGGAAGATCGTGTGGGGCCGAGCGATATGACAAAAATATCATATCACGACACTGAGGATACCAGCGATGTGTGTATTGTGATGTCAACATTACATCACCGTATCGCCCAGGACATGTTTAAAAGCCCCCGCAGACAATCTGTTGCATCCGTATCGTTAACGTGCGTTAAAGTGTATTCCAGCGCCGCGGATTTTTATTATGTCAGCTGATTTGGTACGTGTCCTACACACTGTGTGCTGCGTTTTCCCTACAGGTGGGTCAGACGGCGCTCCACCTGGCGGTCAGACACGGCCGGGCGTCCACGGTGAGACTCCTCCTGGCACACGGCGCAAATGTCAACGCTCAGGATCAAGCGGGAACCACGGCTCTGATCAGCGCCTGCGACCGCGGACACGCCGACATCGTCCGAATTCTGCTGCAGGACCCCGACTGCGACGTCAACCTCACAGATAAGGTAATATCTTTTTTTAAATAAATATGCATACACACGTTAAATCCCTAAATTACATTTTCTACATGTCCTAATAAAAGGACTCAGTTTTCAAAATCAGTGTTTTCAGTCAATATTTTGTCAATTAAATAAAGTTTATTAATAAAGTTATTTAGTTGCTGCTTTTCAATTTTTTAATAGATAAAACAAAAACACCAAATCATTTTTTTTTTTAATAATATTGCTCGAGAAGAAAACGATGAAATCACTGATTGGCCGTGTGAGCGCCCCCTAGTGGCTCTGCTTCTGAAGCTGCATAACCTCTGTGTATAAGCAGTGCTTTAAATTCAAACCTGTATTTATCATCAAGTGACAAACTTGTCAAAAATGAATGAATCTTATAGTATTTATATATATTTTACTGATCTGATCTCCAGTGGAGACGCTGCACTTCCTGTCCTTCCTGCTCTCTCAGTACGAGTGTACCGCTCGTTTGTGTGTGTGTGTTACAGGGAAGTCGCAGCGCTCTGTCTCTGGCCACGCAGGCGTCACACACGGAGATCGCAGACCTGCTCAAGGCTCGCACCACCAACGCTAAAGCCAACGACAAATGCAAGATGGCTTAGAGACGAGAACCTGCTCTGTGGAACTTCATGAACGTGTAGAACTCTGTTGGTCCTGTAGGTTCATTTTGGAATATGTACAATTTTCATTATCTTTCTGTCGTATGTGAGTAACAAGGTGTTTCTCTGATCACTTATTATTATTATTATTATTATTATTATTGTATTCGTCTGGCCTGAAAGACGGCACATGGATTCCCTTATAATTTTGACCAACAGACGGTAAATTAGTTGGGGAGTATTTTTGTGGAAGACTGTCTCGCCGTACATCCTGTAAAATAATCAGCTTACTATAGAAACATATTAGAAAGTGCACGTTAAATGCAGTGATTTGATTGGTCGAACAAATGGTTATTCGCCCTGAGTGAGATTGTGTGTCACTGACCTGTGTGTGTCCTTTACTTCTGTCTGATCTCACACCTCTGCAAGTGAATCAGACGGCATGAGGTGTGTGTGTGTGTGTGTGTGTAGGAAGGGAGGATTCCTGATAAAGGAGCTGAAAGAAAATGGAGGCACTGCATCATTAATGTGCCCCAGCATCATTAAACCCAAAGCACAAACGCATCTCATTCATTTTACGGTCAACCGAGATCTCAGCGAGACGCTCGAGCGAAAGAACGGAAGACACGCAAGCTTAGAATGCTCTTTTATAACAATCCAGAGATGACAATGACATCCAGGTAAAATAAAAAGGAGAAATGCTCTGAACTAGGGCGCCAAAACAAACGTTCGCTACAGTAAAGCTGCTGCGCAAAATAAGCGAATAAAAGCAGGCTAAAGAAAAACGAGTCATCGTGAGAAAGGAAAAATAACGAGAAAAACAAAATGCATGAATAAGATGACTTTGGAGCACAGTTTATATTGACATTCAGGAAAGTCCTCGTCATTTTATACAAATAAATGAATCAGCCAACAGCGTGGTCTAAAATCTTATGTACATTTATTATCTTTTTACATAATCATATCAAAAGCATTCGTATGAAAACTTTTAGAGCAAGTTCAGCTTTCACACAAACAGCCTCACAAAGCACACACACACTTTTTTCCCACAGCTATTCAAGATTTGATGGAGAGAAAATTAGAAAATTTACCGTTTTATCCCCAAAGCGCTAATTTCAGATTCTGAGATTCAGAACAGTAATAACTGCTTCATAGTGCAGGTCAGGGTCGGTTTTATCCTTCTGTTTATAAACCACTCAGTAACCTGGCTGGAAATGATTCGTTTGTCTCTCTCACACACACACACACACACACACACACACACACACACACACACACACACACACACACACACACACACA
>JAQMYM010000001.1:23737665-23747791 GCA_030014255.1 Parauchenoglanis ngamensis
CCCAGGGTGTACCCCGCCTCTCGCCCCAACATGCTGGGATTGGCTCCAGCTTCCCCGCGACCCAGACGGATAAAGCAAATATATCATATACATATAATATACATATATAGTAGGTTTGATTCAGGGTAGATCTGGAGTCTATTCTCTCCTGTATGTCTTGTCCAAAGCTGTCTAACCTAGGCTGTCCCATCTGTTTTGTCCTGTCCTGTCCTCTCTTTCCTGTCTGTTTTGTGCAATCTTGTCCTCTCTGTCCTGTCCTCTTTATCATTCTTTTAGATCTGTCCTGTCCGTCTTGTCCAGACCTGTTTATAATATCCTGTTTGTTCTTTCAGGTCGGCTCTTCTGCTCTGTTTTGTTCTGTTTGTCCTCTTTATTTTGTTCTGTCCTGTCTGTTATATCTGTAGAGTTAGTCTTGTCCTGTCTGTTTTTTTTCTAGACTCTCCTGTCTGTCCTCTCGTGTCTGTCCTGTCTGATCCTTCAAAGCAGCATGGATCTGACTGGGAAAATAACTGTCATTAGAATGAAAAATCAGAGCTCTGTTTTGATTACAGGGTGAACAGGAGGTTGGAGAAACCACTGAGCAGCTGAGGGCTTGACAGCCAGAACATCACACATCTGGATATGCTCATCTATCAAGGCTCTGAAGTGTTTATTCCTTCAAATGAAAATGCCACACTCGTGTTCTTTACACATCACTGCCGTTTTAGGTTTGCTCCAGTAGACTGAGCAGCGTTGCCAGGCTCAGCTAATTGGGCTATGTCTAAATTGTTTTTTTTTAGTCTGTGATTTGGGAAATAATAACAGCCACTTTCTCCTTCCCTTTAAATCAACCATGCAGAAAGTACAGATTGGTGCAAAAGTTTGCCCCCCCCCACCCCCCACCCCCATATTGTTTTGAATGGAGAAATTTACACAAAATAGCTAAATAAACTAGTTTAAACTTGACTTCCAGATGTGAACGATATAAAGTAGTGTATGGCATTTGGCAAATGTTACAGATGTCATAAAAATTGTCAAAGATTTGCTTCATGATAATAAAGGAATATGCTTGAAATGTAACACACCAAATGCCTTGCTAGTATAAATTGAAGTTTAAAGGTAGGCAAAGTTTTGCACTTTACTGTGAGCCCTTAGGGGAGAAAATATTGCAAAGCTAACACAGAGACAAACAATCACTTACACTCACATTCACACCTGTGGACAATTTAGAGCAGCCAGATGACTAAATCTGTATGTCTTTGGACTGTGGGAGAAAACCTGAGCACCCAGAGGAAACCCACACAGGCACGGGAAGAACATGCAAACCTCCATAGAGAAAGGCCCCAGTCAGCCAGCAGGCTTCAACCCAGAAACTTCTTGCTGTGAGATGACAGAGCTAACCACTGCACCACCCTGATGGTGTACCAGTCCAAATATTTTTAGGTAATAAATAGACCATTATTAATTTTTAGTGTAACGCTTTAAAGGCCCACGACACTATTAAGTAAAAGTTGTACACTAACCATCCAATGCAAGAAGTGATCATTAATTTTCTACTTATGTCATAGTAAATGTTTAGTGAGAAATAATGAAGAAAAATAAAGCATGGAAGGATGTAGAATAGCTCCTCGGCGAGTGTACGTAGCTAGCACAGTTAATGACGCTAGTATGAAGTTGAGCACATAACGTGTAAATCAAACTTAGATGTGTTTTAAACAGGAGTGGTGTGTAAGTGGTGTAACGGGCTTAAGGAAAAATATATTTCTTATCAGAGATTAGAAAAACAAACACAGGACATGCCACGCCCACAAGACACAAATGCTGCCTTTAAGTTTTATAAGTTTGTGTGTACGAGTTTGGAGGACTTAACTACGGCATGGAGTGTGTTTTAGTGGTTTTGAATGGAAACATGGACATTGTGAGAAAACATCTTTTCTTTCAGGGTTTTTTGTATCGTCAATGACAAGACGTTTATTTTGATGAAGTGAAAGAAATTAAAATAATGGTTCAGTTCTTACTGTCAGCTCTGTTGACACTTTTTTATTGACACCCCACTCAGAAAGTCAGGGATTCACAGAAAAATGCGACTTCCTGGGTCGTAATTATGATATCGTTGCGGCGTTAAAGACAGGCAGCAAAACTACAAACGACACTAATGACTTGTGGATGTGGGTTGAGGAACAAAAAGTACCCTTGGTACCCTTTTCTGAGTGTATATACGTGTTAGAGAGGCGTGTGCATGCTCCGTGCGTGCTGTTTCTGAATGTTGCAGTGATGTATTGCAATACAAATGTTATTTACTCTCTTACAGTCTCATTATTTATATTAACACATAAACACTTTTCTTTTTGTTCCCTCTTTTTGTGTGGCCCCTGAAGCTGTAGATTCCCCCAAACCCAGACTCATCACACACCTGGCCTGACACTGGCCTGGGAATTTCAGAGTTTCAGCATTCTCACGCGCGCGCGCAAAAAAAAAAGATACAATGTTTAGCCTGACGTCACGTCACGTTTTTAACCGTCGCCTGACTGAGTGATTGACAGGTTGCTTTAAAACTGTAACTGTTTCATGCTTATTTAGCACTCATTTAAATGGAAACCGTCTCGGGGAGCAGAGTCTCGCGGAGCCCGAAGTGCGCGCGCTGCCGCAATCACGGCTTCGTGGTGGCGCTGAAGGGTCACGCGGGCAGGTGTCGGTTCTCGCAGTGCAGCTGCTGGAAGTGCACGCTCATCACCCAGCGCACGAGGATCATGGCGAAGCAGAGAGGGATCAGGAAGGGTGAGCGCGCGAAGGCGCACGAGAGAGGCGCCGGTGAGACCGGAAACGGGATCAGTGCCTCTCCAGAGGTGAACCCGGCGCGTGGAACGGAGACGGAGGCCAAAACGTACACCGAGCTCGAGGCACAGGAACCGACGACGAGCGGCGCGTGGACTCCTAATACCGATCCAGAGATCCCGCAAAAGTCCCCTGATCACTTGAAAAGAACTCAAGATAGCGCCAGAGGTAAAGTATAGCGTGAAGTAGATACATACAAATCTAATCAAGTCTAATGTGACCGTCGATCTTTAAAAACAACAACAACAACAAAATCTGATGAACAGGAGGAGGCAGCGTCACGCGCGCGCCTGATATAAATACAGCTAGCATAGCGGCTAGTCAGCTCCAGTCAGTCAGCAGCTAGCAACGCGTTCTGACTGACTTCGCCTTCTCCGTTTTCTTTTTCATTTTTATTCACTTTCTGACGGGTTTTCTGAATTAATATGAACTAATTTCGACGGTAGAAATGTTCAGGTCTCCTCATCATTCTGTGTGAAAAAATATTGCTTTAAAAACGTTTTTTGCCGCCAAAGAAATAAAATACGTAAAAAACAAAACAATAATGAAAACGTAAAAACCCCACAGAAGTGTTTATTTGGATTAATATATCTTAATCAGCCCACAGTTCTCTTTTATTAAATCAGGAGTATTGTCTGTTAAAGTGTCTATTAAAAAATATTTGCGAAAACTGATGAAACGTGTGTTTTCTGGAGTTACATTACATTGCATTTTAGAAGATTAACAAAATTAAAAACATTTCATGTAAACCTAAAAATTCAATTCAGTTAAATTGTAAAATTTCCTTTTAAATAAAAACAGATATTAACGAATATGTTTTCGATCATTGTTCAAACTCTTTACATTCTTCAGGCACGGTTCCTTTCAATAAATATAAACAATGTCAGTTAAACAATACATATTTAAATTGCAATTCTTATTTATTTATTTATAGTTAAATAAAGCACATCAATAATATTTCTTGAAATAATGTCACGCTCGTGTTTTGTGTAGATCCATGAAATAATTTTTTTATTTTCCAAAGCAGTGTCAGAAATGAAATCATTTATAAATAATAATCGTTTATTAATTAACTTATTTATTAAAATGGACAACATTGATCAAAGTCAAAATATATTATTAAAACTATAAACCTGTTATGAACATACAGCGTCCAGCACGAGGGTGTGAGTGAAAAATAGTTTTAGTTAAAAAGAAATCAGGAATTAATAAACACCAATAAAAAACTCTTTCGGTCCTCAAAAGCATGATAATTAGTTTATTTACATAATGATAATTATAGTATTTATAGTATTGCTTAATAATATAAATATATAAAACAATGAATACTTTTAAAACTTTGCACCATTCCTGGAAAAAAATATATGTATAATATGGATTTTATATATAAAGTGATTTATATAGTACTATGAGCTTAAAGATATAGATATGCTGTTAAACGTTTCACTAGTTTCAAATTATTGGCACCCTTTCAAAATAGTAATTTTGTTATATGAGGATAATTTAAGAGCACAATTATTTTTTTCCTGTTGTTGCTCGAGTGGCATGTTTTGAAAATGTATATGATGGGTGCCAGTAGTTCTGTAAGGCACTGTAGGTTCACTGGTGCTAAATATTTTAGCATTAAACATCTAACCTGGAATGTGAATTACAGTTCAGCTGTAGTTGTGGTTTGTGTCATAAATAGCATGAGGATCTGTGTGTTACTTTCCAGAGCAGCCCCATTTGCCGTGGGAGTACTTTGTAACAGGAATACCCCAGAACGCTGTTTACTCGGGCAATCCGGCCATGGCGACACCATTCCAGCTGCAAGCCCACAACGCCAGTGGCTACACACATCCGGCATTCCTGGTCAGCTTCGGAGTTCCTCCATTCGGTGCCGTCGGATTTCCTCACATTCCCCAGCCTTCTCTGATGGAGTCCAGACTGGTAAAAGTGAAATCTACAAAAAAGTCATTTCCCAAATCAACTTCAATAAGTGCGGAGTGTGTAATATGTGGAATCGTCTGAGAAGCAAGTTAGTTCCTGTTGTCACTGACGTTATAGCAGCTATAAACATTCCTTCCCTCACCAGCCTCTCTTTATTCTCTCTCTTGAAGTTAATGAAACAAAAAAGATGCAGCTTGTCATGTACCTGAGAAACCGCATCAGAACGAGTGCAATAATGTAACCCTGTGATTAGCAGCTGTTCTATTACAGAAAATTAATCAACACTTTCTGACCAATCAGAATTCAGAATTCAGCAGTGCAGTGGGAAAAAAACCCAAACTGCACGAACAAAAGAACTTGAATACAGACTCATACAGAGAATATAAACAGAATATAGACTTCTTTCACTGAAGTATAATCGTGAAAGTTTTCAGAAATTAAATGTAAAAAGCAGCCCACTCAGTACCACTATTCAATATTGGGTTTTTTTCACAGGGAGATCCTGGTTTCTTCTACACGCCGTATCTCCTTCATCCAAATCCTGAACACTACCAACAATACGTCACAGAGAGAGCCGACAGAGCTGACGTGTCTCGTTTACAACACGAACGTGACTCAGGTACGAGTCACTGTTACAGTTATAGAGTGGTTATTGATATTAAGCAGAGAAGGAGACACCTAATCAGCACAGAAGTATAACCTCGGATCAGATCGCCTCTGATTCACGCGAATCATTAAATTAGGAGCCAGTATGAATTTGTTAGTTATTTAGTTTACAACCCCTGTAACGTTTCAGTTTTTCCCCTGTTGTAACTGTGGACAGCCAGCAGAGGGCACACTCCTGTAGCTAGCCTTCCTGCACTTTTACACATTTAAAGATTTTTCTTTTACACATGTGTGACGAAATCAAAGATATATTTTTTGTGTGGACAGTGACTTTATTAGATATTGTATTTATGTTATAATGCGCTGTGGGATTTTCATTCAGGAGAGTAACTGGGGGGAATTTTGGGCAGTTATTTATTCGCCAGAAGGCTGTGGGTTTGAATCACTGAGTCATTGAGAGTCTCTGGGGTAAAAGCTCTAATCTTCTAAATGAATAAATGTCTTGAGAATATTTCCCAAATCTACTCATAAGATGCATTTGCAATGTGAATATTTTAAAACTTTACATATTAAATGCACTGAATTTCTTTTTTTCCAATTCAGGAGGAAACGAAGGCAGCCAGCAACAAGCATCCAGACCTGCAGAGGGCGCTTTTCCATGAACAAAGGAAAAAAAATATTCTCTTAACCCTGCTTTCACTCTCGAACGTATTGAATCAGTATTCATTTCATCAATTTCTTAATTTTATGCAAACTAATTATTATGGGAATCCAAATGATTGGCCTCGGTAAGTTTTTGATACAAAAAAACACGTCGATTCGGACACGTTCATTCAGCTCACATTTAGCTGTTTGTTGCTCCGAAATGAAGAAATAACGAGTTATAACATTTCCCTGACGCTTATAAAACAGAAAGGCCACAAGTGAACACATCAGTGACGTGTTGATGTGATCGCAGGGTTGGAGGAAACGCCAGCATGTGGAGTTTATTGTGGAAATAAAATTATACAGTTCTGATAAAATGAACAAAAATATATCATTATTGCACAATTTCTTAAGAAGTTAAAAATAAGGTTAAGGCTTTATACTTGCATCATTAAAACGTTCTGTGCATTTAGTTCCTCGTTTGTGTCAATGCTACATTAATATTTTGAGCCTGAAATTTGAGTTAACTGGTAAACATCTGTCGATGAGTGTTTACTGCAGATGTTTTCACTGTAATGTTAAAAGACTGAGTTTATGAAGTTGTTCTAATAAATTTTCTGTTGTGCTTCGTGCATTATTGCAATTTTGAAACACACTTCATCTTAAACCGACAACAAGAAAACAGATTAAACATCAGAACAAGAGATGACTGGATTTTTTTTTTTTATTGAAAGTACAGTAAAACTGAGGCACTTTCTCAGGCTCTAATCCACACCGAGCTCATCCTCTGTTTGCTGTTGCTTTGATGAATCCTGAAAAATCTGATAAACTGCTTATGATGTAAGACAGCAGCTCACTTCCTGTAATCCTGAGATCACTATGATGCAGGTCTACATTATTGGTGTTAATCAACAGAACATGTTAAAGAAGCAAAAGGGGAAAAAGTGATAGATTTAGCTACTTTGGGCTGGGCAGAACTTATGCGATATGACAATGTAATATCAAGCTCATGATCAATTATGCCACAATATTCTCTTATGAGATATTATAGATTGTGTGATGAGCCTTTTTTTATTATTCTGTACTTTCAATAATTATCAACTGACTGAAAGCAGCTGTTAAAATGTTTTCTTATTTAAAAATTATTCTGTGTAAAAAAGAAAAAGAAATCATTTTGTTGACAGTAAAAAAGTTTTTAATGCAACTGTTGTATCTTGATACGCGTCATGTATCATAGAAATGTTTCGGTCAATAGCAATGTGATATTTTTGTCATATCACCTTGCCCTACTATTATAAATGAATTTAATTCTTCACCTGAGCAGCAGCAGCAGTTCAGTTTGTTTCTGTTCCTCTTTGGATTTGTCTTTAAAATGACCGGATTCTCATTTTTAACCTATCTCTATAAACACATTCAACTCTAAAGCATTGATGCTTGATTCATTGATATTGTAATTACTTGTGGGGGTGCAAATAATTTTGAAACCAGAAAATTCAAATTTTGTATATCTACATAAAAACAAATAAACAAAAAAACCCCCAAAACAATGCAGCATTCACCGGATCGGCATAATATTAAAGACTAATCGCTGCACTTCATCTTTTTGCCCACCAGATGTCACTGACGTGCTCTTTTCAATGAGTCACCAATACGAGCCGACTCTTTCGCTCCCAAACGGCTAATGTGCTTGTTTTCTAAACGGGACAAGTTTACAATATTTTCACTTGCGATTTTTCTTCCTATGGATGAAATTTTTCCAGTTAATTCAGGAAAATAACATTAATTTGTTTTGCATTACATTTTTTTTTAGAAATAACAATGATCAAACGGCTCCTAGCAGAGAGTCGAACACACATCTCATGATTCACACCAGCAAAAAAAAATGGCAATGTTTCATTAGGGATCTAAAGGAGTCGACTCTTGATAGTAAGCCGATCCAAACGATCAGATAAATTAAACACAATGTGCCTTGTTTCTTTTAAAAAACTTTTGAAAAGGTTATTTTATTTTATTTCTTGTGCCTATCATTGGTCAACGCTTCAACACCGAGTCCTTAGTTCTGCCTCATCACCGGGTCGCCATGTTTGGTGAAACGACGCTGTAGATCCACACAAACTGTGGCACTTGGAACAAATGAACAGTGGTGCATTACAAAAATTATGGGTTGAAAAGTCACCAATGAACAAATCAGCATATTTATCTAGTCAGCACATCATTCACAAATTACGATGAAAGGAAACATAAAAAATATTAAAAATCCAAAAGATTTTTAGTGATTCATGAGTCAGAATCACTACATGAGTCACTCCTTGAAGTCCTCCTCAAAAACAGCACACACTGCACCAAGCTTCCACCAAGTGTGTGTGTGTGTGTATATAGTTCATGCCAAGGTCACTTGAAGTCCACGCAAGTCCAGTCAGATCTCAGACGGTCACGTCTCACTTCCGTGCCTTCATCTTACGCCGTGCTTCTTTTCCTGGCCGCTTCTGTCAACAAATATTGGAGGAAAATCAACAGTTAGAGCATTTTATAAAAGCTGAACACTTCACTAACATGATAATATTTAACAAAAAAACTATTTATTCCTTATCTAAATAAATAGTTAGCTACCGAGAGTCTTATTGATCAACTCAGTGTATGCACAGTACCGTGTGATTAAACGGCACACACATATTTCTGCACACGTGTATGTAGGAACCTCTAGTTCCTGGTAGAAAAGTGTGATACAGGTAAACCGATTACGAGCAGCTCCTGTCCTACTCGCTGTCGGTCATATCAGCATAACTAACAGTCATTACGGACGTTGGTGCACACGAGGTACGCTTACACGCATTTATATCACTCACATTTACTGAATACAGCAGCAGGAAGACGACGGAAACGAGCGATCATCACAGGTTTTATAAATGTGATTATTTTGTATTCGCTTCAGTCCAAACACAACATAAAACAAAAACATCTGAAAAGCATCTCACGTTGTTCTTCCCCCCTTTGCTGAACTTCTTGCCCACTTTGCCGTGAGCGACTTTGGCCCGGAACCCAGACACGTCGCTGTGGCTGTCCTTCGTGTTCCACTTGGAGCCTTTCTTTTTGCCGCCGAACCCGAACTTCGAGTCCTTGTACTTCCTCTTAGCGTTAGGACTAAAAACAGAGAGCGGGATTTCATCGAGCATTCATATATTTTTCAGGGACAAAAATCAGATGATATTAAAGAAAGAAAAAAAATGTCGATCAAGTGCACACAATTTCTCTTTAGCTCCACCTCCTCCAGGCTCCGCCTCTAAAAGTTTAACAGTTCAATTGTACACTCTGATTGAACACTCTGAACGTAAATGTGTAGATACGGATGAGTGTTTATTAGATTTAGAATTAGATTAATGATGCCGGGGAAAAACAAACAGGTAAACATTAGCTACTTTATTTAGTCGCCAGTGAGAACCTAAAAACACACCTGATGATTCAAAGTGAAACTGAAAATCGATTTAAGATCCGAGTCCTGGGGTTAAAAATACCACGTCACTTATATACTATACACGATATGTTCAGATCACAAATAATCAGTAAAACGTTAACATCAACATATGCGGTGTCCAACCAGAGCGCGTCAGTCTCGACATGTCAGGAGCGCTACGCTACGCTACGCTCCCCCGGCCGTGCTGCGTCCTCACCCTTTCTTGTTGACGTGTGGTTTGGACGGCGCTGCTGCTGCTGCTGCTTTCTTCCCCTCGTCGTCTCCTTCCAGGAAGTCCAGTTTATCACTCATACCTGTTAAACATCAACACCGTCACTGTACAGCTAAAAAAAAGAAACCCACGAGGATAAATCAGCGAAAAAAGAGAGATGAAACCTTTCTGATATCTCTTCACCGCCATCATCATGGACTTCTTCTCCTTCTGCCGCTTCTGCAGAACCTGGACCTGGACCTGGAGAGCCAAAATAACAGCATGATGGCCAAACCACCAATTATATGCAGTTTTACAAAAAAAAAAGAAGTTTAAAATAAAATAATAAACAAATAAAAAAAATGCACATGAATAAAAAAAGACCATATAGAGTGGGTTTGTCTCACACACACACTCACTCACTCACACACACACACTCACACACACTCACTACAACAGGTCAGAGTCAG
>JAQMYM010000001.1:23747891-23759873 GCA_030014255.1 Parauchenoglanis ngamensis
CACACACACACACACACACACACACACACACACACACACACACACACACACACACACACACACACACACAAAGGATCACCTTCTTGCCAAACTTCCTCTGTTCTCTCAGCTTCTTGGCTTTCTCAGATTTCTCCATCACCATCTGCTTCTGGATCAGCTTCTTCCTGATCTACACACACACACACACACACACACACACACACACACACACAGCTGTACCAATGTTGCTCAGTGTGCTGTCAGATTTTAATATTTATTATAGAAGTATTTAAGTAAAACAAACACACACACACACACACACACACCTTCTGCATGTGCTGATCTGATTTAGCCATCTCCGCAAAGTAATCGTCGGGCCGTTTGGTGGGAATCTGAGACTTCTGTAACTTGGGCAGCGCCTGGAGAACGCTGGCCTGGGCCTGGCGATAACTGCAGCACAGCAAAGAAGACGATAAAGGATTAGAGAAAACGTGTCAAAGCGTGTAAAAACATGTGTTAGCACGAGACAGCTTGTGTTTTTAGCAGGTGAAGTGTGTATGAGCTGCTCACTAATGACTAGTCTCTTTTCTTGCTTTCTTTCTTCATTTATTTGCTTTTCACTAACGATAATGAGGTGTTCTGTTTATACAGCTTCTTCCTGTAAAGGTCACCGTACGTCATTACTATGTAAATCTAGATTTTCCCGTCTTAAACAGCTCCAATATTTCAAACTTGTGAAGGGAAACAAAACTCGCGTTCACGCAGAAGTGCTGTCAGCCAATCAGATCGCGGAGTTCAAGAGTGAAGTGGGCGGAGCTTCAGCGGACAAGAGTCTAATTGCTCGTGGATTATAACAGACTGAAGCCTGAATGAGACGAAAGAAAAAAAACAACTTGCCAGTGTTTATATTTGAATAATCTAAAGTCCTCTGTATTTATTGACGTTTGTTGATTTTTATCCGTCCGTACAGAAGACCTGGAAAACCCACGAGCTTTCACCCGTCGAGCTCCTGACGCCAAAATCAACTACTCACAAGTACATCTCCCTCTGAAAGTCGTCGTCTGCGTTGACCTCGCCTGCGCCCTGGCTCGGCTCCGCCCTCCCCTCCGCTTTAGCCACGATGTCCACAGCGGGCGGATTGGTGAGGTCCAGCCTCTCCACCCAGGCCAGGTTCTTCTTAAACTCCACCAGGCACTTCTTCAAACCCTCCTGGTGAAATGAGAACGGAACGTCGTTATAGAGCTCTGATCTGGGCTTCGGCACATCTAAACATCTTCAGAAACTCACCACGTTGTTCACGGCTCTTTTAGGTTCTTCTACAGAAACGTTCATGCCGGGTTTGAGGAGGCCTTTGGAGAAAGCTTCTTGAAGCTTGGAGAGAGAAAAAAAAAGTGACATCTTAGTTTTAAATGCATTCAAGTAACATTACGGCAAGGAACTAGGAGAAAAGTGATCATCGTGGTCGCGTCAACCGTTAATCAGCAAACACTGTATGATTAAGAAAAATGCCCAAAACTCAACAGACACGTATTTCTCACACTGTTGTTGCTTTTGTCCACAAATAACACTATATTAAATCTGAGGAACAGTTTAAGCTCCACCCCTTTCAAAACCACACCATGCCACAGATTCCTGATGTAAATATAAAGTTCATAAACTACACCAACTAACTAGATTGGAAAGACATTAAATCACATTTACTTTAAAAATCTGTTTGTTTGGTTTTTTGTTCAGTAACAAATTTGTGAAACTGTAAATGTATTCAAGAAAATACTTACAATGCATTAAAATGCAGAGCTGAAGAAACATTCTTATATAATATAATATAATATAAAGCGCGTTTTTTAATATATAACTTTTCTTAACAGCCTAAAGCCAGCAAGAGGCACGTAAACTAAAAAATAATCACTCACCTCTCCATCTGAGAGCTCATAATCCTCCTCCTCCGACTCTTCTCCCATCTGATAATCCTCTTCTACATCAGACATCTTGAATAAACAGCAAAATAAATGATTATGAAGAGCTTTTCAGGTTCTCACGTGCGTTCCCTAGTCGTGGCTTTGCTGAACGACTTTGTGCACGCGCAAAAATCCTCCGGGTAGCGCATTGTTTTGCCGAACAAACGTTCCGGCCAGCTCTGCGTCACACTTATTATTTAACAGGGTTAGTAATACAATACACACGTTTATAAAAGTAATAAAACATTTTTATATTTCCATAAGTGTTCGGTGTTAAAAATATAATAAATAAAAATCACATTCTGACTTTATGTTTTTGCACAACTATTTTTCGGTTACCTGGGATGGGGGTGGAGTTCCAGTTTGCCGTAACCATGGTTACTGTAAACTGTGGATGAAATATCTCGAGTGAGGAAATTATCACGAGTTACAAGCTGGATGTAACTGTTTACAGTTGCAGGTAATTAACTCATACTTATTTACAGGAGAGCCTGGTGCACAGATCAATGCAGCATATGACTTATAATGATTATAATGATTTATAATTTACTGTGCAGCTGTTTGTCCTCTCTGGTGTTTCCTTGGAGATTGCTGAATTAGAGGAACCATGGCTGGAGTTGAGGTCCACCCGCACCACGTTTTCGGTTTGCGTGCAGCAGTCAGAAATAATCTGCTCTTTCAGGATGACCAGACGGTCATTTTTCCCTGTGGGAACAACTGCGCGCGCTACAACATTCATCAACAATGCTACAAGTTCATTACAGGTGAGTGTGTATGTGTGTGTGTGTGTGTGTGGGAAGCAGTTAATCAGTGTGTGTTGTAACCCTCAGTTACTGTTACCACAGCACATCCTCCAGTGTTTTATTCCTCTTAAACCACGGCATTATGTATTAAAGTCTACAAACTTTTTATCCGTTTATAGTTACGTTTAATGAAACAAGTTAGTTCCTGTTCTCACTTACGTTATAGCTGCTATCAACAGTCGTTCCCTCACCAGCCTCTCTTTATTCTCTCTCTTGAAGTTAACAAGTCGAAATAAAAAGCAGTTTGTCATTTTAGAAAGCGAAAACTCAGAAACGTTAAGATTTTACTTTTGACTGTTCCAAACCATGAATGTTAAATAAATGACAGAAAACGCATCATATTAGTGATTACACACACCTTTTATTATTGGTGGAGTGCTCACCGTACACGCCCCTGTGAATGAGCTGTGACTATAGAAACCATAACATATTAGAACATATTTAGACGTGTATCAGCACCTCAGTTGTGGAGGTTAGGTGCTATTTCTATTTTTGGTAAAAGAATATTATTTTTTATAATTATTTATGTGCCACTAAAGACGGAAGAAAGTTTTAACCAAAAATGCTAAAAAATGTATAGAAATATTTTATATTTTAGGTAAATATTATTGCTTAATATCATAAAATCACAGACATGTCCATTAAAACCACTTTCGAGGTCGCAGTATCCACTGTTGCTGTTTGCTAACAAAGTGTCCATGAAACAGCATTATGACAACGTTATGAGAAACTGTACATTCAGAGATTAAGACAAATGTTACAGAACTAATTATGTATTTAGTGAAGAACAGAAGAGAACATTAAGCTGGTAGAAAAGTGTCAGTGCTCAGTACTGTAACAGTTACTTACAGAAGCACTTATGCTTGAAGATATCAACAATAATCAGAAAAGTTAATATCACAATACCAGTATTGATTTAATATTGTCCAGCCTTAGTTGGATCCCACGAAAGAAGTAAAGTTGCAGTACCTCATAAATCTTGATGTTATCCCTTGACCGAAATTTCCAAGATTTGTAGTGGTTGTTTGTTACTCCACAGGTATGGAGAGGAGCCGGGGGATGCAGGCACTTGCCATCAGCCCCAACTGGCGCTATCTGGCCGTGTCCGAGCGCGGCGAAGGAGGCACCATCACCATCTACGATCTGCAGCATGAACAGAGTCGTAAGAGGAAGGTGCTGACGGGCGGTGACGTCAGCGTGCAGGAGTTTGTCTGTATGGCATTCTCTCCTGACTCAAAGTACCTGCTGGGCCAGGGTGGAGGACCTGAGTGGACCATGTTCTACTGGGTGTGGGAGAAGAATAAGGTCATGGCTACAGTGAAGAGCACAAATGCTGGCCCTGTCTATCAGGTAGAAATTTTGCAGGTCCACAAGACAAAAGTCAGTGCGAGTAGACTTGCATTACAATTCTGAAGATGTTACTCTGCTTATCCAAGCTTTTTTGTCAGTTTCGCTGAATGGTCTGCAGTTAAACACTTAACCATTCAAGTCATGTGATTACCTTGAAGTGTGGTGTATCAAATTTACCCCATTTTCAGAGATGGTTCGTCCCAGATGGGCAAAGATGGCCTCCTTTACGCATCTTTTGAACCACAATTTATCAGTTTTACCTTCAAGTGTGCTCTGCTCTTTTGAATCTGAATCCGATTTTGAATCTACACAGTCTTGGGTAGTCATGTGACCTCTATACCTGTCAGTCATGGTAAAAGAGGTGTGGCCTCTGTGTCTGTCAGTTCCAATGAAGTAAGGGTGACCTTTCTGCTCGTCACTCCTGATGAAACAGGTGTGGCCTCTGTGCATGGGGAACTGGAAATGGGTTACCCAAACCTTACCTAGTTTCAAAAACAGTTATTACATTTGACTAAACACTGCAAACTCTGTGCCTTAAATTGTTTTATATCTGTAAAAAAAAAGTGCAGGTGTGAAATCCTCCTTGGACACTTTACAAATATTAACATTTAATCAGCAGTACTTTAATTAAAAGCTTTTGTACAGTTCATTTTTTCCCCAATTCTCCAGGTCAGCTTTAACCCACAGGACAACACACAGGTCTGCGTGAGTGGGAACGGCGTGTTCAAGCTTTTTCGCTACGTCGACGGCGTTCTGAAACAGACTAACTCTGCAAAGCTGGAGACACTGAACATACTGTCTCACGCATGGATGACTGAGGAGCGCATCGTTGCTGGAACAGAGACGGGACGACTGCTGGTGGTTGAGTCAGGAGACCTGCGCTGGGAGATGAACGTGGCCAACAACATAACTGTACACAAGCCTGAGAGGTAGAGAATCAAGGTGGTTTATCCTGAAGCATTATCCTGAAGTAGCTTGTATTTACCTTTGGCAAGTACTCTATTTCTCTATTCAGTGTTAGTAAGTGTAGAGAAAAAATAATCAACTGTTATACTAGATATTATCTCAAGAGGTAGGAATGGAGACAGGGAGAAGCTCTGAACCACTGAGGATCGAGGGTCCTAAAGCACAACCTTGCTTAGATCTCAGGGAAGGACATTCCAAGCGTTAGCAGCTGGGCAGTGTAGTTCATCATTTTTACTGGGTTTTCATCTCCCCAACAGACAAATGGAGGATGAGACCCCATCCACTCCGGCCTTGATGCCGCGAGTGACCGTCATCAAGGCTTACTCCAAAGGCTTTGCATGTTCAGCTGGTCCAGGAACTGTGTGTCTGTTTGAGAAAACTGAGGACAAGAACAGCTACAGACAAATCAGGGAAATAAGGGTGAGTACAAAATCTAAATCTACAACCCCAAATGAATGTCTGTGTGGTGGTGGACCAGCAGTGGATAGTGGAGCTTAACAATTAGTGTATACTTACTATATGGCTGTTACCTAACAAAACCGCAACTCGGTGAATATGTCCAGTTGCACAGGTAAAGAGAATGTTAGCATGTGGATGAGCCCTAAATTTTATTAGCTCCTGTTCTGCCACTGGAGGTGAGATGCATTTTTTAATTCAGTTCCCAGTGAGCTGCAAGTCCTTCACTGTCCACTTGATGCTGCTCCACTGCTGCTGGTTAGACCTGAAAGTGGGGAGGCAAAAGAGAACATATTAAAGAGAAAGCACCTATGCCAGGGGTCAGTCTTCTCCAAAATGGGCTGGTGCGGGTGCAGTTATTCTTTCCAATCAATCAGGAGCCACACCTGATTCCGCCTGCTGATCAACACTGTTGGAAGGAAAACATGCACCCACAACAGCCCTTTCTAAATATGATTGGAAACCCCTAGTGTATTCTAACAGCTGATCCAAAAATGCACGTACATGTTTTTTTTTTATTTGTGGAAATTGACATGTTTCATTTACATTTCAACATGCTGCAGCCAAACGTACTGGGTTTGTAAGCAAAACGTACTTGAAAACTGGGTTTTTAATGAGTCTCATGTGGAATTTCTTTGGATTAGTAGATAACCTAAGTTGAGACACTTGCAGACCCATGCCATGTTTTTACAGTGCCTTCCTGAGGTGGACCAGATGTTTGGACCCAGCTCTTGTAAGTGGATGATGAGGTTAACCATGTAGGCTGCAACATATCAAAGACGATCAGTTAGGCATTGGAATGTTGATTGAAATGCGGCACATGGTACCACCAGTAGATTCTGTGGGTACTGAATGCTGTTCAAGTAAGATCCCAATGCTCTTTTGTGAGGCCTGCGTCAGTGCCTGATCAGCTTGTCCACTTGAAGCACTGGGTGGAGCCTGAGTCTGATTTGTTAAAGGCTGGTACCTTTGTGCAAAAGCCCCTGAAATCAGAAGCAAAAATACAAAACTTAACAACACATATGTAAAAGTGAGCTGCTTTTGAAATACAGTGGAATAATGAGAGGGAAACTGGAATAAGGTGCATAAATTAACAAACAACCAATCGAGTTGGAGGAAGGACCTGGAAGCAAAACCAACATCACCTGTCAAAATTCTCACCCTGGCACCAACTGTAGCTCTTGGGTTTTTAAATGATATTTTATTTCTCTCAGATACCTCAAGACCCGTGCAGCAATGAACCAAGTCAGGCAGAGCAGCAGGAGATCACCACAATGTGCATCAGCCCATCAGAGGAGACTCTGGCCACCAGCACAGACAGAGGCCAGATCTACTTCATCGCACTCGCCTCAGCTGAGATCAGCAAGGTATCATGGGAACATGATGTGTAGATGATGACATTTTGTGTCACAGGTGTGGTGTGTTTTACTCTGCACTAATGGTTGTTCATACATTGTGTTTGTTATCAGGGTATGCGGGCTCACTTTGAGTTTCTGTCCCACTCTTTTCACTCGGGCACCATCACCGGTCTGTCCATCTGCATCCGCAAGCCACTCATCGCCACCTGCTCCATGGATCACTCCATACGCATCTGGAATTACAAGACTGGGTAAGTGCAGCTGCAGTCTGATGTTATGCTTTTCTGTGCATCCTTTTGGAGTATCCACCTGCTTGTGTCTACATCACAAGGCCATTAAAACAAATACACCATATACTACCTGTTTGCATAAACTGAATTCTAATAATGGGTTTATGTATAGAAAGGCAAACAAAAACCACAATTTTTCATTATTATTCATTAGTGAATAAATGCAATATTTTATGTTTTATTTGTTAAAATTAATTAACTTATTCATTAACTGAAAAATGATCTGTTAACGCAAGGAGAACCTTGGCAAAGCAAGAAGACAGACGTTAAAAAGTAGGACATTATATTAATACTCATCTGATATGATCTGATTTCTGGGAACAGTGCAATAAATCTATGATTTGTCCCATCATCATCATCATCATCATGCTGTTTCACAGTGCTATGAATGTTTTGAGACTGAATGACAGTGTATTATTTTTTTACCTCAGTGCTTTGGAGCTGTATAAGGAGTTCCTGGAGGAGTCGTACAGCGTGGCGCTGCATCCGTCCGGCCTCTCCATCCTGGTGGGTTTCTCCGACAAGCTCCGCCTAATGAACCTGCTCATTGATGACATCCGCACGTTCAAGGAGTTCACCGTGCGTAGCTGCCGAGAGGTGCGTCCTCACTGACCTGCCTCGTCAAGCACTCACTGCGCATGTGCTGAGCATATGAGACCAAAACCAATCCCTGTCCAAATATGGCTGTTGGAATTGTAGGTGTGAATATGCAGCACATATATAAAATATAAAATCAACTTCCTGCCATAATCATAGCCGTTCTCTTCATTTTAAAATATTGAGACGTACTTCCGTACTGCAAAGCTTCGATAAAATTTAATACGATTTGATTTTGTCTTCAAACAGGCTTTGACAAATTTAATACCTGCCCTTCAGTTGTGCTAATTTACTCACACCTGGTCATGAAGTGACTTTCGGGCTGTGTGTGGAAAAAAATTATCGATTTGTATTGACTCCGCCCACTATTTTACCTTTCTATACTGAGACATCCCAAATTACAGGTACATATTCATTAATGTAAAAAATGGAATTGAATGGACACTGATAAGTAGAGGACGCTCCTGTATCTAATATAAAGAAATAGTGTGAGAAATAACACACTGTGTGTCCTCAGTGTGCGTTCAGCCATGGGGGTCACATGTTCGCTGCTGTCAACGGTAACGTGATTCATCTCTACTCCACCATGACCTTCGACAACATCCTGAATCTGAAAGGTCACAGCGGCAAGGTCAGTGTAACTCGAGCTTCCACTGTCAGCATGCAAAATTTGCAAAAATCATTTATGTGTAAGATAATCATGAACCCAGCCCTGGCCCATCAGGTGCGGTCAGTGGTGTGGAGCGCTGATGACAGTCGCCTGGTGTCATGCGGGATGGACGGAGCCGTGTACGAGTGGAACGCTCTGAGTGGACAGCGTGAGTCCGAGAGCGTGTTGAAGTCCTGCAGTTACACCAGCGTGGCGCTCTCGCCTCACACCAGGAGAATCCTCGCTGTAGCCAATGACTGTACGCTGAAGGAGATCCAGGACTGCCAGGCAAGTACAGAAAACTGTTCCACAACGGCTTGAAGAAACAGGTCAAACTTGGTCTTTACTTCAGCCATTCAGCCTTTTTACTTATGCAAAGACTCCATATTTTCTTCCCATGTATGTTTGTATTTATATTGTCTGAAAGCCAATAAAGGTGGCTTGTATATTTTTACATTTAGGTCCTGAGGGAAGTGGCCTCCGATGACGTGATTTACACGTCCATCGTCATGACTCGCTCAGGCCGGGCGCTCTTCGTCGGAACTACCACCGGTACCATAAGGGCCATCAAGTACCCTTTACTCCTCCAAAAGGACTGGACAGAGTACCAGGCCCATTCTGGTCCCATCACCAAAGTATGTGTGTGTGGTGTGATGACATGCTGAGATGAAGAAACTGGAAATAGTTTTGCTTGTAATGAAATAAAGTAATAAAGTAATGATATGTTATATAAACAGGAAGAGAGAAATTCAGAAACCCCAAAGTGTAAACTCTGTCCTGAAACGTTACCTCTTACTGTAACAGTGCTGGCACTTGAGACTCCTTAAATAAATATTAATTAAACATTTTCTTACATCAAGTGTCAATATCATCAATTACACATGCTATTCTTTGTTAAACAACATGTTTTTATCATTAGCGTGTCCTCCATTCAGCTCCTTGTGAATTAGTGCTCTCGATCATTCTGTGATGTTGCATGAGCAACAGTTAAAGATTCTGAGATCAGAGGCATGTCCTAGTGTTTACTCTCCCAGGATGACTAAAATAGTTAAGAAAATGGGGTAAAACATCAAAAGAACAATAATTCATACTCATCAATCCCTAGTGTGGTGAAAAGTCATGTTCCTTTCTTACCTCCACAGATGGAGATCACGGTCGATGATCAGTACCTGCTGAGCGCTTCAGAAGATGGCTGTCTCTTCATCTGGAAAATCATTGAGCAGGAAGGACGCGGGCTGAAGACGAACAAAGAAATAAGCTATGCAGAGGAGATCCTCATCACCAAGTCTGATCTGGAGGAAAAGGTATAAACATGAGCAATGTACTCTCATAAATCAAACATGTGATAAGTGCTGATGTTTTTTTTTTTTACCCAGCAACTGCCCAAAACTTCTTAATATCACTTACCTAATCTGATCTATAACTCATTTTTGCCCCATTGTCTGGAGATGAGTTGGAATCTTGACGATGCTGCAGCCATCCCTGGCCAGGAGTCCACCATCAATCACATGCGGCAACACCAATGGAATTTCTAATGACCCTGATTATTTTAAACATTTTACAGTAACACAACTGCGCAATCCCCATTTAGCAGTCACATTTTGTTTCACATTTACAAGCAGCTTTTTAGTCTGGGGTCAATATGACTTTAACATAATCTCTGTTAACTTGGTATATTGAGCCAAATAAAAATGTTTCATGCACACAAAGTTTCATGCAGTTTCAAACAATGATATTTTTTTATATTAGTCAACAAATTGTTACGACTGAAGGGCAGATATTAAACTTGTGAACGCGTTCCTCAAAACCGCAGTAACGTTTCTTTTATAAAAGATTTTCTCCTATACCATGTCACTTCGGCGGTGGCACGGTGGTGTGGTGGTTAGCACTGTCGCCTCACAGCGAGAAGGTCCTGGGTTCGATCCCTGGGCCACCCAGGGTGCCTTTCTGTGTGGAGTTTGCATGTTCTCCCCGTGCATGTGTGCGTTTCCTCCGGGTGCTCCGGTTTCCTCCCACAGTCCAAAGACATGCAGATTAGGTCAACTGGCTACTCTAAATTGCCCATAGGTGTGAATGCGAGCGTGTGTGGCTGTAAACATAACAGGTTGGAAACGATGGGATAGGATCATGTGGCCCAATGGAAACCCTGGCAAAGTGGATTGTTGTCCTATAACAGCAGGTGTCTGTGTTTTACTCAAGTATTTTATTCTTCTTATACCACAGCAAATTGCCATTAGACAATTACTTCCTGTGGTTTTACGAATGTGTATAAAATGCTATAACTTTATTTGTGGTTGTCACAAAAGAGAAACATGTTTAAGTTCAGGAAATCTTGTAGTTTTCTGGAGCGTATATAGTATAAAATGTCAAAGGTGGCCGTTAGCACTGCCGTTTCACAGCTGGTTCGATCCTGAGCTCACATTATTGTCTATGTGGCGTTTCTGGGCAGGTTCTCTCTGTGTCCATGTGGGGCTCCTCCATGGTCTGTGGTTTCCTTCCACCTCCCCAAAACATGCCAGTACGTGAATTGGCTAAGAAATGTCCAAAATTTGTGGACACCTGATGATCACACTGATGTGGACATTTGCTAAATTGTTGCCACAAAGTTGGAAGTACACAATTATAAAGACGTAGCATTACAATTACCCTTCACTGGAACTAAGAGGCCCAAACCTGTCCCAAAAGGACAATAACAAAGCTTTTGTGCACAAAGCGAGGTCCATGAAGACATGGTGTGCCAAGGTTGTACAGGAAGAACTCGAGTGTCCTGCACAGACCCCTGACACCAACCCCTATGAACACCTTTGGGATGAAATGGAGTCTACGCTCCATCAGTGCCTGGCCTCACCAACGCTCTTGTGGCAAAATGGTCACGAATCCCAACAGCCATGCTCCAAAATCTAGTGGAAAGCCTTCCCGTAAGAGTGGAGGTTATAATAACTGCAAAGGGGGACTAAATCTGGCTGTGATGGTCAGGTGTCCACAAACTTTTGATTATGTAGTGTATCATTCCTGAGCCACGCCTAGTGTTCCTGACCAGGAGCAAACGGTTACTGGAAATGAGTGAGTCAGTGAGAACAGGTCCACATTGACTATGTGTAGGGTTTTCAACACCCATGCTGGTGCAGTATGAAACCCAAGGGCAGTTGAGACCTTTATTTTGAAGGGGCATTTCTCCGTTTCTGCCCACTCCACTCATCTTATCATTTAACAACACCGAGCAGCTCTAATGGAGCTGGTTTAACTTCCTGTCCTTTCGAAGGATGTGCTGATTTATGCGGGATCTGTCCCATAACACCTGTCTGGATTATCGCTGCCTTCCTTTTTTGCGGTTCTGTTGAAACACATACGCACGCACGCACACACACACACACGCGCGCGCGCACGCACGCATACACTCTCTGTGAGCAATGGCGACTCCCAGTCCTAGCACTAACTCCCCAACTTCATGCAATAGCATGAGCGCGGCAGGATCCCCGCTGCAACATCACCAACTGCAGACTCAACACCTAACCATGAGCAGTGTGCAGGGTAAGGACTTTTTTTTTTTTTTTTTTTTTTTTTTTTTTTTTTATT
>JAQMYM010000001.1:23774070-23786917 GCA_030014255.1 Parauchenoglanis ngamensis
AGTTAAATGTGTTTGATGATCAGAAACATTTTGTGTGACAAACATGCAAAAGAATAAGAAATCAGGAGGGGGGCAAAAAGTTTTTCACACCACTGTATAGTTTATTTTGTAATTAATATTGCATACTAATTTCACATACTTGGTATTTATGACTGATCAGAGGATGCTGTTGTTTCAGATGGAGGCTGAACTGGAACAGTTCCATAAGAAGAGCACTCAGCTGGAGCTTACCATCTCTGAGCTAAAACTGAAGCTCAAAGCCACGCATAAGGAGAGGCAGAAAGAGATGCAGAGGGTTTGTTTGGGCGTCTCTGTCATTATTGTCATTAGTATAATAGCAAAGCTTTTTCAGAAAGGTGTCAAATAACATCAGATTTTTAAAAATTTTTTTTATCTCTGGACCAATGAATTTGAGTGAATTTTTCAGACATTCACAGGTATGTGAATCCCTAACTGTAGCTGTGGATTTAACTGTGGCTGAATTTTGATTTTGTAGTAATCTTTAAGTGGACTTCTAATGAGGACTGGACATCAGCCAATCAGCTTTTACAGGCATTTCCCAGGTTTAGCACTACATGACTGTGATGAAATTTAGGTTCATCTGTGGACTCTTTAGTGTTCTGGGTAACTTGGGAAGAACTAGTTACTGGTGGTTCTGTTGGTGAAGAGTGCTTGGACCCTGCATATTGCTGCTTGTATCTATATTATAATTATTATTATCATTATCAATAAGATTATCAAAACTGTTGTGAAATTGGTGCCGTTGGAAGACTCACATCCATTGTACAGCAAAAATAGCTTATTTTAAATAGCGGTAATGTCGCGTCCGCGAGGGACGATGCAAAGGGAGACCACAAGTGCAGCGGCGTGCACGACATGAGTAACAAAGTCTTACAGTGAGACGGCGATCCCGCGAAGCAAACTGACGATAATCCAAGCACGGTTTGGGTCGAGGGAAGACTAGAGCTGAGGCAGAGGGGTGGAGCCGTCCAACGAGAAACGGAGAAAACACGGAACAAAAACGCAACACTGACCGTGGAAAATAAAACCGGGCTTAAGGGAAAAGCCAAACCGAATAATCCAGCCAGCGGGCACAAACACAGAAAGATGAGGAACAAATGCACTTACGAGAAAGTGTAGGGCTTGTAGCATGAAGCTAGTAATAGTCCATGAACGAGCGAAGCGCAAACCCCGGACTTCCGTGTTTATATGCGCCGGCCCGGAAGTGAAGTCGTGACCCTGGAAGTCGACGTGGCCGCGTTCGGGGCCGTTACCGGGGCAACCTGGGAGGCATCCGTGGGAGTAGCGTGAGTGTGGCGGGCGGATAGCGCGACAGGTAAATATGAATGTAAGAGTCAAAACAAAATTTTGGTGATGTAACCTTAAAACCTTCTTGTGCTTGGGGCAGTAATGCAAAATACCCCAAGCATAAGATGCTACTTATTTCACTGTTTCAGTTTTAACTCATATCTTTTGTATATATTTTTTTTTCTTACTGGATTATTTGTATGACGTCTTGTTCATTCTGGGCTGTGTGGGCAGATTTAATTGATTTTTTACAAGAGGTCATATTTCAAGGTTTTAGGCTTAAGGTTATTAGTTGCTAATGATTCACTCTTGTTTGATGTTGTTTTAATGTTAATACAATTGGTGTCATTAGAGAGAGGACCAGGGTTAGGGTAAAATTAAACATGGAAACGTTTCACGATTTTGTGCGTCATCCTTGCGCTAGGTATAACTGTATCATACCCTAGCCAGTAGGCTATACGTGCTGCTAATGCTGCCTCAGACATCCGTTATACAACCTGTGGCCTCTCACAACGTATTTTCTGGAACAGACGTGAACACACACACGCTAAATGTATGCAAAAGATAATAATCTCCCAAATTTAATAACTAATAAATAATTGAATTTCTCAGGATTTACATTTTATGTCTCTGCTGAGGTGCATGATGGGAGTTTCTTAAACGTGTTAGATGAGCAGTAACGTAATTAACTCGTAAACCAGAAGAGAAATATGTTAGGAATCCAACAAGATGGTGTGAATACTGTGTGGCTAAAATAATAATACAAGATAAACCCATTTCCTTGACAACACTGGCACATAAGAAGCAAAAAAAAGCCGTCACTCTATTTCTGCGCATGCGCCAGTGTAAGACTCCGGCGTGGCGTATCGCAGTCTACCTCTAGGGGGCAGAGACGAATGTCACAACACGCTTGCTGGTATAAAACGTTAAACCAAACAATAAAAGTGTTCCATTCTCACACCTCGGTAGATTTGTGTTTGTGATTTCTGAGCATTTCTGTCATATTTCTTAACTTTATTTTTTTAAACTATACTAGATGTTTAGTGTTTGGTTATGTGTCCTGCATTCTCACTGATATTGATCTGTAAAATCTCAAAGTCAGGATTGTTATGAATATATTTTTGATGAGTCAGATAATTATTTTGAATTTAACAACAGATCATCAACAGTTTTACAGTGCTGACTGTCGTGTGCCTTTCCCCCTCAGGTCAGAGAGGGAGAAGCTGTACTACACAGGGTTAAGACCGATCTTCACAACTGTGTGGGCTTCATTCAGGAGCCTAGGAAGCTGAAGGAAAGCATTCGACAGATCTATGAGCGCTACGTCCAACAGTCAGATGTGGTGAGATGAACACACACATGCACACACTCACAGAGCCCGGTATGTTCACACCTGCCTGAGTATGGTGACTGTGACAGGTGGAGATAGTGGGAGTAGACGCTGATGTCCAGCGAGAGTACAGCAGACAGAGGGAGCACATGGAAAGGAACATGGAGTCACTCAAAAGGAGTCTGGCAAAGGACATCAAAGTACATGAAGCAAAGAACATCAAGCTCTTGAAGGTTGGATTTCACTTCATACAAAACACACCGACTGGGTTTGTAACTCACCAACTCATTTTCAATGCCACGAATATTCCACAAGAGGGTGCTAATTTTAACTCATATAGTTTTTGCGTGTGTCATTGCTGAACAGGAGGGAAACGTTAGAAACCCACAGAAGCTAGAGGTCATGAATAAACCGACTGATTTACAATTTATGCAGTATATAATCCAACCCTGTGTTCACACAAGCAAAATTTTCTACATCCATGACATAAAGCACACAGATATCAGAGACAAGAAACATTTGAGATTTTCTTGATTCGATACAAATAACGTGTGATGTTGTAAAAAGCAAATGATGGTCTCGAATGATTCCACGGACCAATCCTATGGCGCGTGTGGTCTCGTGTTTCTTCAGTTCCCTGCTCACAACTTTAGTTCCTAGCTGCGGATAGTTCCTGCAAAAATGGAAGAAAAACTAACAACCATGGTTTCATCTCATCTTGTCATGTATGTATCTCTCATTAAATGTACATAGAGACATCAGGAAGCAAAATAAAGCTTGGAAGGAAGTAGCAGAGATTGTTGGCACCTCTGGTGAGTCCATGTAGCTAGAACAGGTAGCTTTGTCTTACTTTGTCTAGTCATCCGAGAATGAAGATTAGTGTTAGGTACCGTTAGAAATACTGGAACAGGAAAAAATGCTGGAAAATCCACACAACAAGTGCCACAAGCTACATGTACCTGTTTACCTCAGGTTTGATCTCACAATTGTGTATTAAAGAAGCTCAGTTCCTGTATACCAGTGTATTTACTACAGCTGTTCTAATTTAAAAACCAATTAATGAATTGATTATTTCTTAAATTTTCCCAGCCCTACTTGTACCATATTGGAATAATAATAATAAGTAATAATATAACTTATTTTCCAACAAAAACCTATTATTTCATATTTTTGCTGAACAAAATATAAAACATTTTTTGGGATCGATTAAATAAAAAATGTTTACGGCTAAAATACTGTATTGCATTTATTGACATACATTTTTGCAGTTGTATTGCTAAAAAATCTTCATATTAACACACACCCTAGTGAAATGAACATGAACACCATGTTTGCATGATCGGTCTGATGTTCTGTGTGTGTGTGCTGTAGGAGAACGTCTCCCTTATCAAAGAGATTAATGAGTTGCGGACAGAGCTGAGGCTGTCGCGAGCGCAGATCCACGACTATGAAACCCAGAGAGGCTTCAATAATAACAAGTCCAAGAGTACAACGAGCATCAAGTGTGAGTCACAGAGCACAATTTAATGTCTGTTATTGTTTTATCATACATAATAGTTATATATAAACCACCGAGTTGCTGTCACCACCTCAAAGTTGATTGCTTTTCTATAACCGCACATCTTGAAGTGTTTTGTTCCTCTTTGAAATGTTTAAATAAATTCAGTTCGGTTCAATTCAATGTTAAATAATTTACTGAAAAATTCACAATATTGAATTTTAATATCCGTGCGAGTTCATTAATCATAAATAAACCTGTGATCTGCAGCCGCACTGTTGTCAGATCTACTGTTATAGAAAATTAATCAACATCTTCTGACCAATCACAATGCAGAATTCAACAGCGCTCTGGTATGAATCGGATTTAAGGTTGAGCTCTGCATTGTTCTGAATATTATTTCATTATTCAACCTGTATAAATCAGGTTTCCATTTATTCTGGCAGCGGCGTCCGCGCAGGCGTCACGGCTGAACTTTGAGGGTGAGGCTGAATGCATCATCCAGCAGCAGCGCCTTGAGATCCAGCGGCTCAAGCAGGAAATACTAGGTCAAGGTCGAGGTCAGGATGAAAGCTTCGTCCTGCCGAACCTGCCGAGCAACATCAAACTACCAGCCCGTACCACATAAACACTTTTCACACCACATACACACTCATTACACCACATACACAATCTTCACACCACATACACACTCATTACACCACATACACAATCTTCACACCACATACACACTCATTACACCATGTACACTGTAAAATCCCCAGTGCTGAATTCATTTTTTCAGAGTCCATTTCAGCCCAACTGGACTCAAATGAGCAGCTAATTCAACACTTTAGGTGTTAATTCAACACTGGGGATTTTACTGTAGACACACTCACTACACCACATACACACATTTAATAAAAATTAAGTCTGACACCAGTTCTTGTTCATGTCCTGGGTTTTGTGTAAACCTTGTTCTTATATAAAGTGTGTGAATGTGTTTCAGAATAGTCTGTCTCATTATAATTAAATCAGAGTATTATAGTACTACTCCAGACTATAAGTGATGTTAGACTCAGTGATGCCATGGTTATCAGTGTAAGCACTGACACTGGAGAGAAGATTAGATCACGAGGATGACATCATCACCACACAAACAAAATGGCCTTTATGCGCACAGTGTGACAGCGAGGCCAATCCAGTATGCGGCGTCTTATTCTACGTTGTCTATTGTGTTCCCTACAATACTCTGTCAGACCTCACTGCTCCATGACCATGCCGCTGTCCTGCAGCCCTGAAAGCCATCTGTGTGTGTGTGTGGGTGTGTGTGTGTTCACTGTTCATGGACCACGAAAGGGAAGAGGTGGTGACATATATATCATGGATGGTCCTGAAGAAAAGAGGACAAGACGGGTGTTAAGTCTGAATTTAATATAAAAAAATTATTCAGCTTTATATTATGTAAAGTGTATTTAATCTTCATTATACTTAACCTATAAAAACAGGAATTTAGATGAAACTAAACCTCACTGTATGCATAAAATCCCAATGCATGGAAATTTCTTGGATTTTAATGAAGAGGAAACGGACTAGAACGAATGATTAATCTGAAGAAGGAATGTCAGAAGGTGAGGAGAGACTATAACAAGAAATGAATGAACAAGAATGTCATTTAGAATTTATTCACTGTGTGATTATACAACACAGCTGTTGGTTTCTCAGTTCTGATTGGTCAGATGATGATTAATTTTCTATAACAGCAGCTCTGACAGTAGTGCGGGTTTACATTAATGAGCTTGTTCTAATCTGTTATGGTTTCTGTAGTAACTCATTCAAAGGGACGTGTACGGTGGATGTTACACATACACAGGTTCAAAAATGTGTAATATGGTAAAGTTTATAGAAGGAGTTTCCAGTGTAAGTGTTTTATAACAACGCTAAAGCTCTTAGTTTTCCAACTTCTTCAGGACAGGAGTTTACGCTTCTTTGTCGTTTCTCTGTAACATGACAAGCTGTGTTTTTTTTTTTTGTCTAATTAACTTTAAGAAAGAGAGTAAAGAGAGGCTTGTAAGGAAACAATTGTTTATACCTACTATAACATAAGAAAGAACAGGAGATAACTTGTTTCATGGAGGTTCCACAACATTGAATGTTGTTCTTTATTGAATTGCTGGTGGTAGGCTGTGGTATAAGGGGAATAAAACACTTCCAGGCGTGCTGTTATAGGAAAATAATCAACTTATATAACTTCAACCCAGCTTCATCAAACCACTCCATCACTCAGTATTTTACTATGACATATTACAAAATATTAAAAATAATGAAAATGAGATAGGAGGTCCTGGAGTGACCTTTTGTGTAAGTCCACATGTAATTCTACTTTAATGTCTGCTCCTAATCCCACAGTATGAGGTGTGTAAGCCGCTTATAAGATGTCTGGGCTCATGTTCCTGCAGCAGGATGTTGAGGATCAGGTGGAACTGTGGTGGTTTGGAGAGCCATGCATCTCTCTGCTCTGCTACACCTCCTCTGTTGCTCTGGTGCTCAGCCTCGGGACGTGCGGTGTGGTGCTCCTGTCTTCAGCCAGCTCTGCGGCGCCATCCTCAGCTGTGTGGCGCCTCATGGTGGGCTCCATCCTCTGCATCCTGGCCCTGATACTTGTGCTCAAACAGTTGCTTAGCTCGGCCGTGCAGGACATGGGATGTGTGCGCAGTTGGAGACGCATCGCGCAGTTGCGCAGCGGCGGAAGCGTTGATCCATCTCTGCTGCTAACCACCGGCCTGGTGCTGATGCTCAGTGGTGCCACCGTGCTGCTGTGCTTGGCCTCATCACACATGCTGCTCACAGGGACACTTCTCTTGTCTTTTGGTGCTGCTGTGGTGCTGAGCGTGCTGGTGTATGGGGCGATGAAGCATGTGTGGGAACGAGAGAGGAGGAGGAGGAGGATACAGAGAAGGGTGAGGGTGTACACAGTGGCAGGACAGAGGAGCCACATGTGGAGAGTTTCGACATCAAGTCAAGCTGGACTGATATGAATGGAAATATAAAGCTGAGGATTTCAGTTTCAGCAAGTCAAGGCTGAATTTGAGAAGAAGAACCTCAGACAAGTAACATATCATCTATAGTTCAGTCACCTTGGCTTACTGGTAGAGGAGAAAAATAAAAAATTCTGTGTGTAACTGCAAGAGTGTTGGGATTGTTGGTTTGTGTTTGATTTACACAATCACTCATTTTTACATACATCTTCATCGTCGTGTACCATCAGACAAGAGGATCATGTGACCTTTCATGCTTTGTACACACTGTCATATTTAAATTGATTGTTGGCCTTACAAATGTGTTGCAATTGTTTTTGTAAATACATCACAAGGTCATTGCAGTCCTGTTTACATCCCCTCCTTGGTCTACACACCTGGCCTACTGACTCTTCGCCAGTTCAGCTGGGTCACAGATCAGAATTCTTTTCATTAGACAAACTTCTCTACTGACAAGATGGCAAAGTCAATAATATGTTGTTTTTTGCCATTAAAACACGCAAAGGTATATGTGCTTGTACATGAATTATCAAACCAACCACTCAGGTCTATTGGGCCACACTGTTGATGTCAATCTCAGTTATTCGAGCTCTGGGGAAGCCTACTTCATCATGCTTCCAAGTGGTGTGATTTCAAAGGACCAGCGGCAGCTATTGCGGTCATTGTAGTGTCCAATTCAATTGCTGGAAATGAAATGTTGTCTCTGTATTTCATTCTAAAATTTTTCCATGTTATCATTGCTTTCTATGGTTGCCAAGTCAGTGTGGTTGGCTCAGCAGTGAGCCTGGTTTACCCTGCTGGATCAACATGCAGTTACAGGTGATGGACAGAGTGGACAATTTTTTTTTTGCATTAATTTGTATGTGGCATAAAGAACCTTAAGTGTTTCAATTTTTAATTTCACTCAGGCACAGAAAGGCAGCTATAGTAGTACCTGTTATGTTTGGTACCTCCATATATCGCAATTTCTATGTGATTCCGTATCCCATATCGTGTGCAAATCATCACATTATTATTTTAATCCACTAATCCCATTGGGCCTCAATTCTCCACAAACAAAGTTATTCATAAATTGTTCATGAATTGTTCCAACAGGATGTGATTTCATGAAAATCCAGTTAGACTGGACTGATAGACTGGTATTTATAACAAACACTGTAAGTGGAGTGCTTTATCTTGCTTTATTCTGCTTCTACCTCAACAGCTTGGCGATGACTACACATTTCATTGTTAGAGAATCACAGCATGCATATACATTCATCTATTCTACAGAGTAACAGCATGAGAGAAAAAACAGCGGAGACAGGGTTGTTGTTTTTTTTTTTTTAAATGACAATGATCTCTGCCCAGATCAGTGCTTTTGTCCATACCGGAAAACGAATATCACATGACCATTCACATACAATAGGATGGTCTCCTCTGCAGTTGGTTTCCTAGTTGTAGATCAATTGAATAATAGCTTCCCTCCTGCACATGTAGGCAGTTTAAGAGGAAATGAATATACACAAGAGCTGTTGTGTTGTTAAATGGATGAAATTAACATTTATTTATAATTTATTATAATAAATTGGATGTTGCTATTCATTTCAATTAGTAATATTGTGTTATCGGGTATTTTACACAAATTCCTTTCCTAAATGGTCCATTTGCAATAAAAAACACAAATGACGACAATCTGAATCCTCTGTGGGGGTTTGGGGAAATGTTCTGAGGTTTTATAGCCATAAAAAAAAATGCATATAATAGCATGTAAATGAGCAGATAAAAGCAAAATGAAAGGGAACCCCCAATTTATATTATGGCACATATGCCACAAAATAACATCTAATTTTCTATGAATAAAGTCATGATAGCTTCATGTGTGAACTGAACAACAGGTTCTTATGTTCATTTATAGATTTCCTATATTAAATATAGAAATATATAGGAAATTCCTGTATCCTATACAGCATTTATATTCTGTAAATATTCAAGCGGTATATTACAGAAGAGAAGACATTTTATAGCAGATGCCACACTGAAAAACATACAGTAACAAGAAACGAAGTTAAATAATGATCATGATTCGGGCTAAACTGATATTGCTTTACCATTTGGATCCATTTCTACTGTTTGTATTAGGGAAGGTGATCAGTTATGGGGATAAATTAAAATAAATCTTAGACAAAAGATATAAATAATGTGAATGCATGAATGCTTGATGTAATTCTCTATACATATTTGCAGTTCCTTGCTGATGCAACCACTTTTAATAGACTTTATAAAATAAAATGCTGGGCTATTTAGTTCAGTATAAAGAAGAATATTTAATAAAACGATTACAACGATACTTGTGCAAAGAACAACAATCACTGCTCACAACATCGCAAACTTTATCGATTTAGATAAAGGAAATAACAACGAGCCGTTTGCGAGCCTAAAGAGTCGACTCAATGAAAAGAGCCAAAATTCCAATCACTAAGCAGACATTTTAAGCAAAGAGGGCGGGCTAAGCTAGCTAATATGTTCCTTGTATTAGCCGATTTATGTTCATTGAATTTTTCCATGAGGTAACTTTTTCCTTGAAATAAAAATAATGGTAATTCTATCAATATTTCAATATTGAAACACAGTTTCAGTGGTAATCAAATTATATTTAACCTAAACAGTCATTTTGAAAGCAAAATTATAGGACATCCTGGTTAGCAAGTTTTTTAAAGCACAATTTCACCTGAAGTAGAGTTTTTGAGCTCTTTGGTCATTTTAAAATAGTTAAAACAATTAGTGAGGTAAAGGTAGACATAAAGAAAGTTAACACCATTTTTATTGGAGTATAGTTCTGAAGGTTTGACATCAGCTAATCAAAGAGACTGTACAATTCTATTATTGAAACAATATTGTTTCATTGATTGGAGCGACCAGCATGATGGAAAGTAGAGAGATGATCAGACAGACCATCTGACGGAGATGGAGGTTTGTGACACCACCTGAACTGAATGACATGATTGTTAAAACTATCACAGGGACAAGAAACAACTAACACCTAGAAATTGCTCCCAACAACCGTGAAAATACAACACGCTAAACTGATTAGAATAAAGAAACGTACCAAGTCATAATAAGGCAATCAGTTAAATTAAGTCATGGGTGTCCAGTCTCAACCGCAAAGAGTCGGTGTGGGTACAGGTTTTCAGTCCAATCAAGCGGGAGCCACACCTGAATTCACCTGTTTCATCTGTTGAGCTTGTTTTCAATTGACTCAAGTGTGGCTTCTGCTTGGTTGACTGCAGGTCAGCTCTGATTTAAGTGAACAGGTACAGCTAAAAGAGAAAAAAACATCTAAACAAACCAAAAAAATCCAAAACCAACGACACCTTCTACTGTATGAGTTCATGTTGATACACATGCAAAATAAAAAATATGCCACACCAGGGACTGAAATTAGCCACCTGCCACTTTCCACCAATGTGGGTGGTTTTTTTTGGTTTTAACAAAAAAATTGTTCACAGGAGTTTGTCCATTCTGTCCATCACCTGTAACTGCACTCTGATCCAACAGGGTAAACCAGGCTCACTGCTGAGCCAACCACACTGACTTGGCAACCATAGAAAGCAATGATAACATGGAAAAATTTTAGAATGAACTCAAACACTTTCTTTTGTACATTCTCTGTCCATGCTGATCAAACTGGTATCTTTAGCTGGCTATTATTTTCTTGCTTTCTGATTAAATGATTTACATATCTGCTTAATCACACTTCAAAAATGATTCACTCCCATACACATTATTATTTTTAACTGAAATTATAGGTAATAAATCAGAAGTAACTTACGGTCATAAGGACTGAGCGATATGGCAAATATTGTGTTGTGATGCTTGACATTTCATTGATGTTTATTCTGAGATAATTTGGCACAATATTGATCCTATATTGTCATACTTGGCCAGCCACCGAGGTCAAGCATTTGTTCTGGTTCAGTTGATAGACACTTGTTGAAAATGGATGGAAAATGCTATTAATCAACATAGATGCTTGTTTAGCAAAGTAATAATATTAAGCGTGACAGGATGAACAGTCCAAAATCTAGTTTTGGACATTTGTTACGAAGTTCAAATTCTACTTAAATTATAAAAAAAAAATTGTCAAATGCTAACAAAAAATGCACACTGTAACTACCTGAGCTAAAAATAATCAACCTGTAGGTCCACAGAACAGCAGTGCGACAAATTCCAGAGCTTCATGCCAAGTGTACTGATCGCCAGGTGAATGTTTGTTTAGTGTTTGGATCAGGGTTGGGTTATTAAGTTAACAAATTAAAAACTAAACACACAATTAAAACAGAACAATACATTTTCTTGAACTGAAAAAATAAAAGCGCAATAGATGGCACAATACCACTTTTCCCCCCAATACGGTACAGAAACCTTGAGAATCAGATAGTATTAACACACAGCCGATATTTATTCGTTAAAAACTACTAAACTGTAAAATTATGTTTAATAACAGAAGCACTTCACTTAAAATTGCAGGAAAAATATATGGTTTAAAAACCTTTAAGCCTGAAAAATTATCATTCTGACTAAAATGATAGCAGTGACCAATGATACCACTGATCCTGACCCCCTTCTTTCCAGACCTGCCTGATTCTTCCTGATATCCTACTTCTTGTTTGAGCCATCACTTGGAAACCAATTACTCCTGTTGAGGATGGCACCATATGAACTGTCTCAACATATACCTAGAACTGTGAAGATGGCGTTGGACTGCTGTTGACATGAGCGGTTCTGCTACAAATGGCATAGGACGTAGATTACCATGAAGAATCTCCCTCAGTGACTCAGCTGAGATGGAAAAGACTTTATGTTAAAGCTATATTGAATTATGTAACTACTTTTTTGACCATATAACACAGTCACAGAAGTGTGTTGTAATCGCACAATACAGTGCCACCCAAAAGAGGATGGGTTCCCTTTTGAGTCTGGTTCCTCTCCAGGTTTCTTCCTCTTGTCATCATTGCTCATTAGGGATATTAGGCTTGCTCATTAGGGATATGGATATATAGAGAGAAATGTAAAGATTCATAAGTTTATATTCAGAATATATAAACTTCTGTAAAGCTGCTTTGTGACAATGTTTGTTGCTGAAAGTGTTATACAAATAAAATTGAAAATTCAAATTGAATTGAAAATGGAAACTTTTTCTCTTCTGTCAAATGTAATACAATATAACAAAATCAAAAGACAGTTTGACAATTTCTATTCTCTCTTCTCTGCATCACATTACTGCTGTTGTAGTTATGCATGCTACAGATTGGTGTACTCTGTCATGAACAGACTCTGGAGAGGATGCAGGTGCGGTATTCAGTGTTTAATAAATGTTTAGGAAGAGGTACAGAATTGTGAGGCAGAAACAATATCGAGAAACAGGCAGACAAACAGACTGTAGCAGATAGGCAGAATCAATATCCACAAATAGGCAGAGGACACGTGAATAGGCAAACAGATTAGTGTAGGCAGATAATCAGTAAACCCAGAAACAAACTAGAGTCATACACAGTAAATCAAACACGCTAGTGTCACAAAGAGGGCCTAACTATTGCTTTGCGAAGTCAAAATGTGAGTGAACAGATTATAAAGCCAGTCCTGTGTGTGTGTGTGTGTGTGTGTGTGTGTGTGTGTGTGTGTGTGTGTGTGTGTGTGTGTGTGTGTGTGTGT
>JAQMYM010000001.1:23795794-23814115 GCA_030014255.1 Parauchenoglanis ngamensis
TGAGTAATACAAACAGAAGACATACACAAGTATCGCTCAATCAGATAGATAACACGATAGCCACATAGCTCAACATAACGGTACCGAAGTAGCACATAGGGCTAGCAAAGCTTGACCACCAAGCTACGAAGAAACCGCGATTTCAGATACACAGAGATACGTACTCACATACAAGCACTCATAATAATAAAACCCGAAAACAGTCTGATTCGCACGAGTTATAATGAATAATGGAATAATGGCGGACAAAAATTCCCGCGGCGACCAAATGCCGTGGTTGATAGCTCTCTCTCTCCCTTCCGTCTGCGCCGTCTCGCCTTTTCTACTTCCGGGATCAGCGTCATACAGTACATCCCGCCTCTCCTGCGCCATCATTGGTAGACAGAATGTAGACGAACACCGCAATGTAACTATTAACTCCTGAGAGAAGAACAGCAAGACATAGAAGAAGAAAAAAAAGAGAAACACACACAGCAAAACAACTTTCACGTAACAATGTTGCAGGAGTAAAAGTTCCTCAGCACCCTCGGTGGTAGGTGGAAGTCCCTGAGGCGTCTCAGGTAGAACAGACGCTGTTGGGGCTTCTTTACCAGGGCATTGGTGTGGCTGGACCATGACAAGTCCTGCGTGATGTGAACACCAAGGTACTGGAAACTGTCCACTCTCTCTACTGGCGTCCCGCTGATGTGAAGGGCTGGTAGCTCCTCATCTGCTTCGTGCTGAAGTCCCTGATCAGCTCCTTAGTTTTGCTGGCATTTAGGAGGAGGTTGTTCTCCTGGCACCAGTTCTCCAGGTTTTTGATCTCCTCCAGACAGGCCTTCTCAATGTTGCCAGAGATCAGGCCCAGCACAACAGTGTCGTCAGCAAACATGATGATGGAGGTGGAGTCTGACGTGGCTACGCAGTCATGGGTGTACAATGAGTACAGCAGGGGGCTCAAAACACAACCCTGGGGGGCTCCAGTGCTGAGAGTGATGGAGGGAGAGACATGTTTGCCCACCATCACTGATTGTGTTCTGTCTGTGAGTCGGTTGAGGATCCACTGACACAGTGATGGGCTGAGTCCCAGATCCCTCAACTTGGTGAAGAGCTTTGAGGGGATTATGGTGTTAAAAGCAGAGCTGTAGTCTACAAACAGCATTCTTACATAATTCCCTCTGCCGCTGTCCAGGTGGCTCAGGGTTGTATGTAAGAGATGAGCGATGGCGTCGTCGGCTTGGGATGCCGTCTGGTCCTGTAGCCTTTCTGGTGTTCACTCTCCTGAAGGCTTTCCTCACGGCTTGCCCTGTAATGATGAAAGCATCCCCTGCACTGGCACGCACCATGCTGCTGTTCGCGCAACTATTTACAGTGGCGTTGTTAGCAGCATCCTCGAAGCAAGCATGAACAATGTTCAGCTCATCAGCAAGTGATGCATCGGCGCTCATCATTGTAGAGGGATATTTTTTATAGTCCGTTATTATTCGCAGTTCTTTCCTGATTGATTAGATATTAGAATAGGTGAAACGTTCAGAAATAAAAGGAATACAATTATCCTCAAAAACGTACTCTCATTTCTCAGACTTTTTATTAGAATCCAATAAAGTAACTCCATCCTGGTATTCACTTCTGCCTGCTATAAAGGTCTGTCATGTGTTCAAAACCCAACAGTAAAATTAAATAAAGGTGAATGAAATAACAATGAAAATTGCTCGTAGCATTTTACGGCAATCAAATAAAATGTGCAATTTTATGTACATTACAAACAAATCATTTGTGCAAAAAATAAGTCTAACGTTACAATATCATTCATCTTATTTTATTCCTCATAGCAGTGGGTATAGGTCTGTATTCAATGAATTTTGATCACCTGAAGGAACTTTATAACAAACATAAAATAATTTTCGCTTCTACACACAAATCTTCACTGATTCATTCAGGCGCGCACATCTTCATTTCAGCAGAGACCCTCACAGCAGGTTTCACTTAGGATAACAAACACCAGTCAGTTTTCAGACGGTAAAGGCTCGTGCCTTATCTGATGCGTACCATTATGTTTAGTTAACTCTGTATTTGTAGCCTTCCCTTGTTGTTAGTTTATATTGTTGTCCGTATGCAGGGCGGATCGCACCGGTGTGCTAGCGAGGCTAAGCCACTCTTAACCATATATGAGATATTGCTTACCAAAACAAACACATGAATGTGAAAGATTGACTTAAAAAATAACTTAGCTGTACAATTCGTTCGTTCCTACACTTAAAATGGATTAATTGTTAATAATATAGTGGGACCCAGAAGTTCCATTCTTTTTTCTTTAAAAGTAAGCTGTTCAGATGTTTGATAATGATCATGTTAGGCCCTCCGAGTTTCAGTTCTTCCACTGAGCTATGAGTTCCGACGACAGACCGCGATGGACGACAGACGTGTGGAGTCCATGCCAGCTCGAGCGCATAATCATCGCCAGTAATAGAATTTGCAATGAAATGAAAGTTTGTAGTAAACTATTGGAGCCCCCTGTGTTAGTATTAAAAACAATGGACTGCAGCAGAAACCAAACAGTCCGGTAAAAACCTGATGAAGACTGATGAAGCAACAGCAGGCATAGTGGAATATCTACAACAAAGACATCAAATAAATAAAAAAGACAAAACTTGAGATATCTAAAAGCTGTGTTTTTTTAATACTTTTTTGACACTTTTGCTGAGATATGAAAGAGTCAGGACTAGGCTTGTGCGATTCTCCTCCATACACAATATTATATCGTAACGTTTATCTCTCCCAGACCTCCCAACCCGTCTGCATTCTGCGTAGCAGTTCCACAAAAGCATTGGCGTAGCTAGTGTTAGACAATAAAAGGCAACTGACAGTCGATATTGTAAAAGGATTACATCAAAATGTGCCGTTACATTTTTTATACTTTACTGCACATGACTGCAGAATCACTTAAAAATCCAGTGAAGAGGATGCAAAGGAAGAGGAGAAAGGTGAGGAAAGAGAAGCATACTGACGTGATGAGAAGAGGAAGACATGTAGAGAACTTTTAGAAGGTAGTGGTAGAACAGGTGATGCAGGGGGCGGAGTTACAGTATGCAAAGTAGCAGTGTACAAGTTTTAAAGTATGTTTTTATGACTGTTCCTTTTCATTGTGGAGAAGGTGCAGGAGGTGGACGTGTTAAAGGTGGATATGAAAGTGTGGGTGTTGGAGTTGCAAGATGATGTAGTGTGGTATGACTGAAGTTGGAGCAGTTGGAGGAGGTGGCTGTGGAGTCAGAAGAAGAGGAATTGGGTGTGGAGGTGGAGAGGATCCAGTGATCTCCAGTGAAGTGGAGGGGAAGAAGGTGCAGGATGTGGAAGAGGTGGTAAGGTGGAGGATGAAAGGGGAGCGATTCAGGAGGATTTGGAGGAGAAGGTGCAGAATGTAGGTTATACCATTGTAAGTGGAGAAGGTCATAGAGGAGAATATGAACATGCAGGTTCTGCCTAAGGACATTGAGAAAATGAAGGTGAATCATTTGGAGTTGGAAGAGGAGGACGTGCAATTTGTTTAAGACAGGGCTGCGCCAGCACTTGAGCTTGAGGTTCTGTATGTGCTTCAGTGTTCTGTGATAGAGACAGGGAAATGGAGGGGCTGAGAGAAGTGGAGGAGAGTGAAGAGATGGAGGCTGAGGTGTTAGAGGAGCTAGAGATGCCAGAGCTGGATGAAGACAAGGTCGAGGAGGTGGCGTCAGTGGAGGCTGAGGTGGAAATGGAGGCTGAGGGGCTGGAGATGGAGATTGTGGAGGTGATGATGGAGGTGGAGCTTTCTGAACAATGCAGCTCCTCTCGGATCATATTAAGCTCCACCAGTCCTTGATGCAGCTGCTCTGCCACCTCCCTGATCTTGTTGGCAAATTCTGACTTGGCTCCTTTCTTAAGTTCATGAGAATCCTTTGCCACAAAGTAAACATCCATGGCAACAAAGAGACCGGTGAGGATGCCCGTCGCCATGGCTGCAACTTGCACTGCTCTGGCTGCTGTGCCACCCGTTGCCATAGCGACTTGTGTGAACCTGGTGATCTCATTGGCGTTGATGAGCAGCGCTTTGCCTGCCATGGCACCGTCCTCGTAGATATTGTTGACTCCAGAGAAATCACTTTCATATGCCTTTAGCTTCTTCACCTTCAGTCAAAAGGAGATTATTCACAGTTTACAATGTTAAAAGGATTTCAAGGATATAATTTATCACCAGTATGTGCTAGTCAGGGTTGCCGTGGATGCAATATTTAAGTATCTGTCCAACTAGGCTTTTTAAGCAGCGTTAGCGAGCTAGCTACCTAACGAAGGCTACAAGTTACGTAGGTTTCAATGTAATGAAGTAAAATCCATGTTCACTATGCTTACTGACGGAACTACCATTCTTTTACACAGATCTCTTATCCTCACCTTGGGAGCATTTAACTCTCGCAGGTTCTCGATGCCTCTTTTGATGAATCTTGTGCATTTGTCAATGTCAGCCATCTTGCTCTGGAAGTCCTTCAAGATGCGCTCCACTTTCTTGCGGTCCAACGAGCCATGGACGGTGTTGGAGATCCCGGCGGAGGCCGACGTTAACCCTCCCGCTGCGGCCACGCCCAGGCCCACTGCTGTGACGATCAGCGATGTTCCCATAGTAACAGGTGCCAGGGCAAGGCCTGTTATAGTGGCCACACCCCCAACAGCACTGGTGGAGCCGCCCGTGATCTGGGCCACTTTGGTCCTTTTGTTGAAGCGGTCCAGACCATCTGCGATGAGGTTGAGGTCGATGACGTGCTGCCAAAGAGCTTCTGCTCGCTCTGAAAACAGCTGGTTAAACACGCGAATTCCTCGTTGCACCTTTTCAGCTGTTAATGCAAAAGCCCTAAAGAGAAGAAATGCACCATTATTTTTACATTTGCACTAAAATGGAAATAAATCCTGTCACTGCAAAGACTTTGTGTGAAGTTTATAGAACAGAGTTAAAATACTATTCTGCTTACTTCGCCTCCTCTTTTTCTGTCATAGCTTCATCTTTGGACATCGGCTCCCATTCTGAACAGCACAAGCAGACACTTTGGTTATCTTACCGTTCATTCATGTCACACTTTCTCACCCAGCGAATATCTGTGCTTTAAACGCACTCACGTTTGACCGAGCTCCACCACTCCATGAGGCTGTCAAGATCCTGTGACAAAAAACAAGTCATTTAGCTCTACATAAAACGAACCGCGGAAATAAATTATGTAGATGTATTTCTGAAAAACCTCCTCGTCTTCGCTATGAACTCGCTCCAGATGAAACTCATTCAGCTGCTCTATGAGGGATTTCTCCTTTAAGGAAAAAAAGACAAAATACTTAGAAATCCCATATTAAAGCTTGTCCTCATTTGTATAAATTTCAAATGCAAATTTTCAGCATGACTATAATTATAATATTTATAAAACAGTGCTAATATTGTGACATTAATTGCAAATACCATATAAGTACTAAATAATAAGGAATAGCGATATCACAATAACGATGGCGACGAATGATTTTTTGGCGTCGAGGTGTGGCGTCGCCTGCGGACCAGTGGGCGTGTCTCTAAACTAATACAAAGTCGATAAAGGTATAGCTTCATAATAGCACTTGGCATTTTCTAAAATATCATTTCATGCTACCTTATTAGCCATTAGTTACTGGAAGACTTGAATATATAAAGTTTACACACCCCAGTTCAAATTGCAGGATTTTGCAATGTAAAAAAAAAAAAAAGAAACCAAGATAAATCATGTCAGATCTTTTTAACGTGAAATAACAACCAACAACACAACAAATAGAAATGTTTTAGGTATTAAAAAGCCTGCAGCCTGAAGCCTTTCTATTTGTTTTTCACTTTTTTTAGTTGCTCTTCCACTTTAAAGGTGGGAAAAGGTCTGACGCATCACATAACAACAAACCCTGCCATTTCAACAGGGGTGTGTAAACTTGTTATATTCTCTGACTGAAAAGACACACATACACATTCTATGGTCTTGAAGGCACAGCCAATCAAAATTGCTAGGTGTACATACGCACAGTCAGTGACCCGCCTACATTTCCATTGATGGATTCTGCAGGACGGAGCAGAATGAACCGGTAAGAAACCAAAAAAACCACGATACGTCGCCAATACTACAATACATGTTTTTCATTTTTCACTGACTAGTTCACGTCAGTGAGACGTCACGACGTGCCTTTGTAATTAATGTTGATTGTACAGAAATGTATTTCCACAATGATAATGGCTCACTAAATCCTCAGCACCCCATAGTTCCCCTCAAATTAGCAAAGCTAGCTCAGGACGTGAAACACAAGACTGATTATTGTGCTCAGTCTGAGGGTTTATAATTAACCTCTGTGTACAGAAGGAAAATATGAAGGAAACAAAAGAGAATATGAGGAAGAGGATTTTTCTGAATAGTGAAAAAGCACGTTTTACAGCTGTGCATGTGGCACTACGTAGATGCACAAATAAGATAAGCAGCTTCATTTCAGCACCTTCACAGCAACAACACCGTCTGGAGTTGGCTCCACCGCGAAAACATGCCGTTTCATTTAGACATGTCGTGCTGTGTGGAACTTTCCCTCTGCTCCAGTAAACGCCAGTAGAATTCCCCGTCTCCGAATACCTCAAAAGCCTCGGTGCTGTCTTCTCCGCTCTTCTTCTGATTCATTTTACTCTGAAATAAAGAAATAAATAGCTTCATTTTTGGGTTATTATAATAATAATTCTATGCTCTACATGAAACATTATTTTAGCGCAGAGATCAGGTACAGACAGTCACTGTGTCCTACTCAACTGGACGTTACTGTTGTGAAGGAAATTAATGCATTTAATTAACTCTAATTATCAACCATTTGATTTTCTTTTCTAAATCAAAAACAGTCCACTATATGATTTGTGTCACACCTTCGCCACTAACCGATCTGAACTCTGTTTGCTAGAACCCTCAGTGGCTACACTTCCGATTTCCTGCATTCACACTCGCTCTTCTGTTCCTGATGATTGATTTGTTGCACCTGTTTTGAGTTCCAGCCACGGTATTAAAGGACATCGTGTTTTCACTTCCCATATCTCTCTGTCTAACCTGTCGCTAGATCATGCCAAGCCTTTGTTTATGTCTAAGGTTTCCTTGTTTTGACTATTTGCTACTTTTTGGCTTTGATTATAGCCCTGGACTTTGATACGCCTGTTTTCCTGTCATTTGAGCATCGCCTTGTTTCTGATGTTTTGGAATACGCTCTGGATTTTCTTTCTGCTTGATAAAGCTCCTGTTGTGGCTACTGCGCACTCTGCTGACCACTTAGTGCATAGCAATGGACATGAGCAAGCAATCTGGTATTGGATTTCAGTTCTCGACTCTTCAGCTCTTCATAAGAACATGTTTCTTAAAAGAAATACCTCATCTAATTCACATGTACATTTTATAGTTTATGTCAAATCACAAATCTGATAGTGGGTTGTTTCCTGTTTTCTATTTTCCTAAAGTGAAATGAAAAAGCCACAAGTTTGTATCCCCTACCTTAGCTGTCACATGAGGCATGAAGGGATTCTTCTTTTTCTTTACTTTCTTTTTCTTTTGCTTCAGTGGATAAATTAAACTTGATTATTTTATTATTATTTTTCATCAAATTCTCCAATAGAAATGCAGAAGATATGATGGTTGTACCGGCACTTTCTCCTTCTCGACTGCAGCAGCGGCTTCCTTCACACACTCCTCGCTGTCTTCCTGTTTGTTACACACGTTTTACACGTGCGGTGTAGAGACAGTGTGTGAAAACACTACACAAAACATTTAAATGCAATTTACAGGCAAAATGATCAGTGATGAGCAAAATGTCAAGGTTCCATCATCACCTGGGTTCATTTAAAAATGTTCCCACAATAAATCATTGTTTCTGCAACGTTATCACCTAATGATAATTGCTACTTGATGAAATTGTAAAATTGTGTTTGATTTTTTTGTCATTCTATAAATGTCATAAATGTAAATGTAAACACATTTTACCTCAGTGTGCTCGCCGACTTCCCGGTGTTTCATCTGGCATGACACGTGCACACACACACACACACACACACACACATTTAATTTCGTCATTTCATCAGTATTTTAGGTAAAAGTGTCGGTATACAGTGTCTGTGATATGAATAGCACTTGATGCAGCACAGACTATAATATTCTTTATCATGCTCTTACCCACAACACGCTAATCTAAGGTCAGGAAATCGGAATGTGTGCTTGTGATATAAATACACAACAGCACTGCCTGCCAGGGGGACCATTTGTTCTGCTCTCAGATATTTACACACTTTCTACTACTCTACTATTCATCTGTTCATTTCTGTCCATTAAGTATTTAATCTGTTCATCACACGATTAATTTTGTGATCAGACGGCGATTACTGTAGTCATCCTCTCATCTTCCTCTCTGCTCTTCACCTTCTCCTCTTCATACTTGTTCTTTATGACTTCCTCCTTGGAGGCCTGCTACACACACACACACACACACACACACACACACGTCTTTTTAGAAGCCATCACCTCCTAGAGCAGAAGAATTATGATGATGTGTTCTGTTACCTGACGTCCTTCATCTTCACCTCCTTTGAGCTGCTGTTTGTTGACAGACATGACAGAATCCTAACAGAAAATAAGAGAACAATAGGTTTTACGTAAGGAATAGACCACTGTCACGTCCACCCTGTTCACCCCCAAGCCACCAGAGGGCAGCCTCCCTTCTTCCTCTGTTGATGAAACTATTTCCTGTATTAGTGCGCACCTGTCTCGTGTCTCTGCTTCAGCGTGCTGCAAACATTACATCGAGTCAAGCAGCTGTGGGCGAGGAACTAAACTGCGCTCGCAGAGCAGGATTGGTCCGAGGACCCGTTCAAGCTGATCGTTTCGATTTATTGCTTTACTGCATCATAACTAATTTGCATAAAATTGATCAAATCTCAGTTGATATGTCGCTGAGATGGCGGCTCTGTGGCTCACACCTACGCAGAAAAATCACCTGTTGCTTCGCCGCTCGCGAGTATCACTGTAAGAGAGAGAGGACGAGAGCGAGTACCTGATTATGATCCGTGTCAGCTGGATTCACACTCAGGCGGTGTGTGATGGTGTTTCTGAGCTCCTGATGAACAGAAACGCTGATTAACATCACAAACATCCCAATCTCTGATTTTCATCGTTCTACTGTAACACGCTGTACCTCCTCACTGGGTCTCGCAGGGACGCGAGGGGTTTCATCCGCTCTGGCTTTCTTCTCTGTGATGTCTGAGCTCCCAGCACCCTGAAAGGAAGCGGATTGTGAATGGAAAGGGAAGGAAAAGACAGTGAGAAGGGAAAGGACACAGAAATGCTAGGGTAATGTACTTGCCATTCCTCTACATAAGTCAAGAAATCAAGGTATAAGGTAAAAAAAAAAAAAAAATGAAGGAGGAATTGTATCCACTAAAGCAGACGTTTTTAAAGCCTGATTATTATTACACACACACTAATCCTGTGGCCTCTCAGACACACATCCCAAGCTCGAGTAATCATGTGAGTGTGGACAGGACTTGACTTGCTTTCACCGCCTTCAGGCAGACAATCCTCGACAAAAACATGCCCAGTGACTCCCGTAAGGTTCACTAGCAATTTACAGACAAGTACGAGAGTAAAAGGGTTAACCCTCGGCCATCACTAGGGGGAAGTAGAGAGTCAGCAGTGGCAGTCAGCCCCACCTGGGCCTGGGGCTATTACAGCAGAGCACCACACTCACTAAATAAAGCGGTATAGATAATGGATGGATGGATGGATAGATATGGTCACCTAACATTGTGGTGAAAATCAAGCATTGTCTCTGCTTTGGATTCATGATTACGTGAATTCTCACTTCCACAGATTGCTGTGTGTCAGGACTTTTTTTCAGTTTCCTTTGATTTTTCAGAAAGTGTTACACCAAAGACTGAAACTTTCCCTCTGGTCCAGTAAAAGCCAGTAAAATTGCCCGTCTCTGCATACCTCGAAAGCCTCAGTGCCGTCTTCTCCGCTCTTCTTCTGATTCATTTTACTCTGAAATAAAGAAATAAATAACTTCATTACTTGAATAAATGAACTGAAAACAAGCACCGTGCTGCATGTACAGGTCAGTAATGTAAGATAAGCGAACATAAATGCGGACATAAACATTATTAGTCATTATATTAATAAACATATTATTATTATTATTATTAAGAAATTACTGGACTTAATTAACTGGAACAACCATTTCCAAGTGTTAACCCTCAAACAGCCCTTTGAAGATGTGAGGACCAGACAAAATGTCCTCACTTTACAAAAATGTCCTCACTCTGCTGGTAAAAATGCATTCCGGTTCTCAATATGTAGCAAGTGCACACACACACACACACACACCATCGCCATTGTCTACCACTACTGAGGTGGACACACGTACATCACTCCACATGTGCTTGAGGTCTGACCCGTGTGGGATCCACCTTCACCTTGTCTCTTTTAGCTAGCTGGCCTTCTTGTACTTCTCGCAGCTCTCATACCAGGGGGACCATTCGCTCGACTATCAAATATTCTACACACTTTCTATTACTCTACTATTCATCTGTTCATTTCTATTCATTGGTTAATTATTTAATCTGCTCATCACACGTTTAATTAAGTGATCAGACGGTGATTACTGTAGTCATCCTGTCATCTTCCTCTCTGCTCTTCACCTTCTCCTCTTCATACTCGTCCTTTATGACTTCCTCCTTGGAGTTCTGCTACACACACACACACATACACACACACACACACACACACACACCAGACAGATTAAGTCTCATGAGTATTATTCAGAAAAGGGAACAGGAAGGGAATTAAACAGGAAGTGAAAGGAACGGGAAGGAAATAACAATCACAATAATAGTAATATGAGTGTTGTTAAGTTGAATATTAAATACATTTAAAAGCAAAGATAAAATAAGTCACCAAACTTAAAATAAACTTAGAACTGAAACTGAATTCTATTGGTTTCACTTCCGCCTTTATGGACACTGGCGTTTGTTTCTCCACTCTGCTGGTGTACAGACGCATCTCCTACCTGACCATGAGCGCCGCTCTGAGCCGGTTTGGGAGAACGTCTGAAAAAGCCACTCAGCACTCCTCCTGACTTTTCCTGTAAACGAGGACCGAATGGCATCAGACTGACAGCAGTGTAGGTACCACGCATTCAAAGTACTTTGACCGTAACCAGAAGGAAATGACACGAGTATACGTCACCACCGCTATCTAAACGACTATCACCAGCCTTTGTCCAAACGCTCTGTGGTTTAACTGTCATGCTGGATGGACCATGAAGAACTTCTACCTCTCTCTCTCAGGATGATCACCTGCGATAAGGCTCACACTTCTCTGCGATACACGGAGAATCACACACCAACACAAACTCTTTCCTGCTTCTCTCTCTCATCTACGCATTTTGGTGTTTCTCCTTTCACTCTGTTTCAATACATTCTGTTTTACCGGGCAGCTCAATGCTGTGTGTGGTTATTACTTTGATACTCAGAGCCCAGCCTTCAGAAACCAACACGCTGATTATTACTGTTCTCAGCTAAAATGAATCATTCTAGTGCTTCCTGTATAATCAGACCCATCCAAACAGGTATAAAAGAAGGGAAAGAGTCAGGAGCGGGCTTACAGAAAGGTCAACGTTGCTGCTGCTGCTGTGTGACGCTCCGTCAACCGAGAGATCGTGCTGGAAAAAAGAAAACATTATGTGATGGATTACAGACCAAGATTCATACTGCATGGGCTTTCCCTCACAAACTAGTTATTACACTCCATCTCCAGTAATAATGCTTTTAGTACATGATCTGTCTATGATTCATAACATTCATGTGATTTCAGTATTTGTAAATGTGTATATTATACAGCATTTAGTGCCGGTCTCCTAATTTAACTGTGTTATATATCACAAGAGTGCCGGTATGTCGCTGTGTGTAATCTCAGTACATCAGCACTCTGTGATATCACTTAAACATTAGTGTTAATCCTTTACGTCATTCAGTACTGTTAATACGATTCAATACTGATTACTGTGGAACTGCTGGTGCTCAGAGGATTTCTGTTTTCAGACACTTAATCCTGCAGCGCTACGTAAACTGGGCGGGTCCCAGTGTAAACACGGTCAGGATTTAATCGGACTCCTTACCTGTTCGTGCATGGGAGAAGAACTGGATGGTGTTTTCCTGAATCCGCTGAGCACTCCTATTCTTTTCTGAAGATAAAAAACACGTGGAAATGCTTTATATCAACAGACAAAACAGGCACGTATGCTTCCAGTTGTCAATGATCCGACTTCTGGATCAGTTTTTACAGCATTTCTGCGTATCGGAGGTGATGAAGTACGAGTAGACCTGCACTGTCCGTATTCTGCTGGAGATGTGGACTGAGCTGCGATGTTGGATAACGTACGCGTACCATACGATTACTGAGCAATCTGTCAGTGCTGAGCGCTACTGATACAGGCAACGTACTTATTGTTAATATAGGTAATAAACATGTAAGGACTAATAATAACACAATAATAATACTAGTAAGTAATAATAAAGTAATAAAATTAAATGACATAAAACATACAGGAGTAGTAAAATTACATCATGATACACATTCATAAATAAGCAAACAAACAACTGTGTGTGTGTGTGTGTGTGTGTGTGTGTGTGTGTGTGTGTGTGTGTGATTAAAAAAGAAAAGAACATTAGCTGTACATTAAAGTACATTAGCTGTGTTCATGGTTGTTGGCCACGCCCCCAACTACAGTCGACACCGCTCGTGGCCACGCCCCCCAAAACAGCTCGTGGCCACGCCCCTAATATCAATGTCATTTGAGAGACTGAGGCAGTGTTAAGTTTGTGATAAACAGTGGTTGTGTTTTTGGGTTTTTTCCCTCTAATCTAAGATTGAAGTGTCTTCTTAATCATTTAAAACCCCCAAAGTCAACAAACTGCATTAATTGTTCTGATTTTTAGGACTTCTCAAGGTTGAAGTGCGAACTGTAAACAAACACACACCCATAACTCCAGGTCATTTATGATTTAAACCCCTCCAAAGCCTTCAGACCTTCTGACCTGCCACTCAGTAGAGCCACTTTCCCCCAAAAAGCCCTCTGAGAGACAGAACTAACTCTCCAGCTTACCATGATTCAGCGCGAGCTCTTCCTTATCGCGCGCGCGACCTACAGAGTAACAGCAGGGTCATGAGGTAAAAGTGCAGTCAGTCAAGCTGTGCCTGAAAGTCCTCCCTGAAGCTGCTCTGTGCTTTCTCCTTCCTCCTGGCTGAAAACTTTCCACTCTTAAAAACAAAGTCACGATTCAAATGATCCGGCTCTTTGCTTCGGTTAGATGTGGAAGGCCAAAGAGGCCACGAATCAGGATTTCTGCTGTTACTCATGTTTCTAAACGCTTTACAATTCCTCACTTTCAGAATGTCATAAAAAATATCGCATTACGCTTTCAGAAATTACAGCCATTTTTCACAGCGCAGCCATTACACTGAAAACGACACAACAGACCTGTCGGAGAGACAGAAGACGAATGAAGTGGACGGTTATAGATGTCTTTCCTCGGTGAAGCAAAAACCCTTCACAACAGCTAGCAAAAGCAAGAACGCTCTGGAGGACGCAGGCGTGTCGTTGCCAAAGTGTACAATCATGACACACCTCCACGAATATAAATACAAAGGGTATATCTCAAGATGCAAACCACGAGTAACACTCAAAGGCCAGATTAGCCTTTGCTAGAAAGCCTGCCCAGTTCCAGAACAAGACGTTTTGGACAGATGAAACCATGATTAACTCGTATTAACTCGAATGACGGGAAGACAGCACTTCACAGTACTGATCGTTGATGACCCAAAACATACCGTGAAAGCAATCAAAGAGCTTCTTAAGGCTAAGAAATAGAATATAATCATATGACGGTCAGCCAACCTAATAGAGCACACTTCTCACTTGCTGAAGGCGGAAAAATCCATCAACAGGTAGCCACTGAAGGTGTAGGGTTTTAGGAAAAAGCCTTTAGCACTGTATGCATTATTAGATACAATGCAATGACGTATATGGTCACGTGCAACAACTGCGTGAAGGCTTTAAAGGTAGCTCTAATACTTTGAATAGTTATCCCCATACATGTATCATAACATATTTAGACACACTTAAACTTTGGGCATAGGTACGGTTCTCAAAAAAGCACCCAAGAAGCGTCACCATATAGGAACACATGTATGTATCCTTGGGGTGAAAAAATGGGACAAAAATGCAGACACTAGGCTTCAACACTAACAGGTGGTGAACACACACACACACACACACACACTCACACACACACACATGCAACACAGAAGACATACTTAGTAACAGCATAAACACTTAGAAAAGAGATAATGAGTAAGAACATATTTTCTATGTTATCTTTGACAGGCAATTAATTAATAATGGATGCCAAGCATAAATTAGAAGGTAATAACTAATTTTAATGATGGCTACACTAGATAGCTTAGTTAGGCAAACATAGGGTGTTAGGAACATATTGGTGGGGGTCAGACGGGAGCGAGGTCAAGGAATGTGCACATGTCATCAATTTGTCAACATGTTGCTAAATGTGTGAATTATTTTCTGTATATAGCAGTTAAGTTGGAGCAGCGTTTCAGAACGCTCTGCAGACCGCCTCGGCTTTTATTGTTTCAATAAGGGCCTACTTTTTCTGCACTCCTTGGGTACGTAAGCTGTATATTTAAGAGTCTCCACGACAAAGGCAGCTGAGGTGAGCTGAGGTGAGGTCCTCCACCTCGTCCCATGTCCTGCACTCTATTTGGCTGTAGTTCGACTTTGGCTTGTTTTAGCACATACTTGTAGCGTTTACACATTATTGATCGTCAATCAAACGTGCACCTGATTGAGGGCTTCTGTCAGCGACTCAAAAACAGCCTTTAAATTGTATAGCGTGAACATGGCTTAATGTTGACGGTCCAGCTGTATGATAATAAAATTTCTGTTATTTTGCTTGTGGTTTTTTTTTCTACACCCCCGCAATGTTCCGCCATTGGCTGCAGTGCTGAACCCTGTACCTCAGCGAGTCCCTGACCCCAGGCTCCAGTTTTCTGAACCATAAGAAGGGAACCTCTTTGTAAAAAATTTAATTCCTATAAAGACACAAATTCACAAGTAAATAAATACAGAAGGGAAAGAATAACAGCTGCAAACACACACACACACACACACACACACACACGCACACAATAATAACTTAAAAACTAATTTAAATATAAAACATAAAGGAAAACATAAAGGCATATATTGATAGAGACATTTTTTAATAAAACTGAAATAATATATGCACAATTATGTAGTATTTAAAATAAAGAACTTTTTCATATAATTGGGACAGATATGTTTCATCATAGCTACAGACACTTTATTGCTCAGGCTTGTAATAAAGAGTTTTTTCCTTATTTTTGGCAATAATGACATTTATAATCATATTTGTTTTTAATCCTTGTTTCACCCACACTTCACCTACGCAGTCCAAAGTTTTCTTTACTCTTCAAACATAACACTACTATAATAAAGACCACGCAGATCTACCTCCTCACACTTCTCCAAAATCCTAACCATGATCCTGATGCTGAATTAGATTTTCCTGCTCTTCGTGAGCACAAACCAGGCAGATCACTTTTTGGAGTCGTGTGTAAGCAGCATTGTGTCAGAACTGAAGAAGATAAAAACCTTAGAGGCTGAAATTCAGGAGCTGAAGAAACATATCACAGGTAATATCTGTTCATCAGACATGATCAGTATCTATAATTTTGTACTGTACAGGATCTGGAGACAGAAATCATTAACATTACCTTTTTTTCTCTTCTTTTTTATTTTTTTACAAGATCATCCCAAAGTGGCGTTCTGGGCCACAACTTCCAGCTCTCCAAGTGGTACTAGTGCCATTGGACCATTTCAGGACTATCAGATACTGGTGTATGAATATGCTTTGACCAACATTGGTAATGCCTATGACACAAAAACAGGTAAGTAATCTGGGAGAGGAAACAAAGTTAGGCAGTTATCAAGGGAACTACCTTAGGCCCATAGCCACGCTGAGGCAACTGAGGCGCTCACCTCACCTCAAAAAAAAGATCACTTCAAAATTGATTTTTCTTCCAAATTAGTAATCCATTTTGTAGTGACTAAATAGATTCCCTAGCACAATAATGGCGTTTTTCCTAGTCTTCTAGTCTGTAATGGTATTAGTCTAACACTGAACTCCTCACCCTGTAGTTCTTTTTAATACTACGACGACTCTGTTTTCATGGTATGAGGTCATATTTGAAAAGCAATAATAAGTCCATGACAGTTATTTACATGTATTATATTATAAAAGTGTGCATAGACTTTATTTTATTTTAGTATAATGATAGATTGATTTAACAATAATAAATCAAATAGAGTCGTATCAAATAGAGAAAAGCGCATATGGTTGAAGTGATATTTTTTGAAGTCTGGCTAGAGGCCTGACAGTGATAAGGTTTAGATTGTGGGATGTCTATAGTGATTTATACCTGACTTCAGCAGCTCAGTTCTAACTGAAATCTTGTCTCCAGGTGTGTTCACTGCACCGGTGAGAGGCGTGTACTACTTCACTGTTGTGGTTTTCAACGCAAACCTCCTCGCAACTGGTGTGCATATAATGAAGAACGGCGTGCGTGTGGCTGCAATTACCGATAATTCACCGGGGCAGGACACCGAGGACACGGCGAGTAACTCGTTCACTCTGCTGCTCGAGAAAGGAGATCGGATTTACAACGAGCTCCTGGAGCACCGGAAAATTTACACGGACTCGGCGTTCCGTAATTCGTTCACTGGCCATCTCCTGTACGCAATGCCCCACGCTGACTAAACACTGACACACACGCCGATCTGCAGACAGTACGAACACTGTCATGATAACAGCAAAGTGGCACAACACTGCTGCTGAACTAAACTGTAGAAATTAAAATCATGACAAAATGATGATATAATAATTGAAAAGTCATAATAAAACAAGCATGCATAAAATCTGAGTGTCTTTTCAACTCGTTAAACAACAACCTTCTTATACAAGAAAATGAAGAATTAAGTCCAAGACATATACAATAACAATGAAATCATTTTCCATTGTTATTCTAATATCAGGGTGCTGAGTAGCTGTTGTGGTGTCTTTATTTTGTGGTCAGACTGTAAAATAATTTCACAGGAAAACAAAACAAGTAAATGTGACACAGTTTGTACATTATTAAACACACTGACTGCATAAAGTTACATAATATTTTTTAAATATTATTGAAAATGATTTCATGATGGTTCGGTGTCAAACACATGATTGAAACCACCCTGTTCTCTTACTGTGTACTTGACAGAATCTGATCAAATTAGTCCTGGGAAGAAATATATGTCATATACAGTAAAGCCTGTAGGTAATGTATGTAAAGAACACAACACCGCTGCATGCAGAATGTAGGAAAATAATCAGTGGCATGGCGGTGGCGTGATGAAGTCTTCGTCTCACTCACACTTCTCTTATGGAGTCCACAGTTTTCTGCTATATTAAAGGTAACGCATAAAGATTCCCCTCCTCACATTTCACCACAATCCTAACAATGATCTTCGTGCTGAAGTTGATTTTCCTGTTCTTTAGCAGCTTGTAAGCTCAGGAACAGATCACAGGCGTCCAAGCAATAATTGTTCATTTCTTATTTATTCCTGATGATCACACACTCTGTGTAAATCTGTAGACAGAAATCAAAGTTAGAACAACTTTATCTCCTTTTCTTAAGAAAAACCCAAAGCGGTGTTCAGCCTCGCAGGTCCTTATCATGCTGCTGGAGCGTTTAAGGAACGGCCGACTCCGTTGACGGACACAAATCTTCTGGATGCAAAGTTATAGCACTGATCTGGAGAAATTACTACATTTCACGATGAAAACGATGATAACTTTATGATCATTGAAATTGTCTAACTGAGAATTAATGATGAGAACAAATAAAATAAATGTGCATAAAAGTGTCTATAAAATGATTAAGTAATAGAAGAAATAGAATGAAACTATGTAAGTTTAACTGGGTTTGGATTAGTTACTAACCCTAGTAACAGTTAGTCAGCTCCTTGTGGTGCACTTTTATAAGAGGTGAAGGACAGGAGTGTAAACCTTGTGTTAGTTTACACAGTCAAACGGTCATAATGCAAGTTCAAGTTCAAGTGTGTTTATTGTCATTTCAATGTATACATGTGGTACAGTGTACAGTGAAACGAGACAAC
>JAQMYM010000001.1:23825903-23840065 GCA_030014255.1 Parauchenoglanis ngamensis
TTCGGTCTTATCAGTATTAAATAGAATTCTACTTAATGACAACTCCGAGAACTCTTAACACCCCCCCCCAAGTCTCTCCCCCTCTTCCCCATATGTCTCTCTCTCTCTCTCTCTCTCTCTCTCTCTCTCTCTCTGTCTGTGTGTGTGTGTGCACAGCTCTTTCAAGGTGGGAATGTTGTACCTTTATCCCCCCTTACCATCCCATATAAAAGGTCCGACTCCTATATCCTTTCACCTGTGAGGCAGAAGCACTGGTAGTAACAGCTGAAACCGGCATCTGTGTAAAAGCGTCATGGCGGGACAGGGAGGGGTGCGATGTTTTTGACATTGACATTTTTCTTTCGTGACCAGCACAAATTCAAACGTCCGTGGTATTTAAGGTCTGCGCACCTTTCTGCCTCGAGGCGCTTCCTTCCTCCCTTTGTTTTCTCCTCCAAAGTGTGTCTGATTGCACAGACACGATGCTCAGCAACTTGGCGTGCGTTTGTATAAATGTGCGCGGCTGGCGAAGACGCCTCGGCGCACAGTCCGCCTGCTGTTATTGTTTTGAAAGCACCGCCGGTGTGCTCGGGGGTCTTTGTATTTCCAACGAGTAGTGTGTTATTCATAGAGCTGAAAATGAAAACGGAAATGAAAGGATGTACTTTTATTTATTAATGTTTGTGCACAAGCAGCGAACAGAAGTAATCACCAAGCATGTGACCACTGAAATGTGTGCAGTGATGGGTGGAAACTGGAATTCCACCTCACGGTTCTCTATAGACAGGAACCGAGAGGAGAGGAGCAGTGAAGTAACCTGTGTGTGGAGAAGCAGGACTGAGGGGCGAGACATGTCACACGGTTCCAGGTGATTGATACTCTGTCATCTAGAAACAGAAGCAGCAGATAAAAGCAGGGGTGGATCAGAGGAGGTGCTGAGAGAGAAGAAAGAAGAGCTTCGGTCTTATTTAGAAGAAAAGGTGAAGGGTGAATTAATAAGGGCAAAGATTTGCTCCCTCAAAGCCACGGATGCTCCTAAAGTGGCGATGTTAGCCAAGCGATACTTGAACATCTGCCCCAGCTGAGATGAGACCGTTGTGGAGTTTTATACACACCTTCACGGTGCTGAAGGCTGTGAAAGTGGGACAGAACTGTTCCAAGATGTTTCACAACTGGAACCTGCTGTTCCGAGAACTGGACTCCACCTTCACGTTAGATGAAGCAGTGAAACGGCTGTCTCCAGGTTGCTACTCGGGATTATATGGACTACCAGCTAGGGGTGTAAGAAAATATCACTACACTTGAGTATCACCATCTTTTATCTATCTATGTATCTGTTACACGCATCACCTTCCTGCCAGCCAAAAACAACCTGTTTTTATTAAGAGGCAGAGGTCAGGTAGACAAAATGATGAAGACAATCTGGGAACTCTGTCAACAGTCCTCCACATTTTCAACTAAGCTCCTGGAGGGGATCTGACTGGTTCTACATGGAGCTAACGGCTCACAGGGGACGTCTGCATGACGGGGAAGAAGTAGACAAGTAGAACTTCCAATTATGAGGAAGTTCTGTGTTTGAGAAACTGCTTCGTTTGAGGAACAGGAAGAGGACAGGTCTCCAACATTTGTGCATCTCCAGGTCTCAGAATTGGGCAGCTTTCAATTATAACTCACTGAAAAGATGGTCAGAGTGGCAGAACCTCTGAGGAACAGGGGGAGATCCCTGTAGAAGCCTCCTATAGAGAAGCGAAGAGCTGACCTGCAGTGGAGGATAATTCACAGGTCCTTAGATCGAGACAGGCATGAGGCTCACCGAACTGCTGCAGGAACTGTAGAACATTCGCTTTTACGGAGTGAGGGACTGCGCAGTTTGTTTATTTATTTATTTTTTAATAGCTGTAGTTGTACGCTTGTGAACAATGTAGATGACTTGTTATAAAGGTATCTTCTTCCTATCTAACCTCTCTTCTTCCTTATCGCCATCCTCATCTCATCTGTGCATGCTCCGCTGTGCAGAAACTGGAAGTAGGATACAACAATTTGTAATATTGTTTGATTAATGTGTTTATATTCTGTCTGTTATCTCTCCCTCCCTCTCTTTCTCTCCCAGGGACATCATGATCACACACTTTGAGCCGTCCATCTCGTATGAGGGTCTGTACACTGAGGTGAGGGACATGTGCTCTCTGGACAACGACCAGCTTTTCACCATGAAGTGGATTGATGAAGAAGGTCTCACACACACAGAATATACATGCACATCCTTGTCTTATCTACACATGTGGTCTTTTATTAAATACGAGTCTCGTTTGGGTTCATGAACTGATGTCTGGCATGTTTTATTTGATTGGGGTGCACGTGCGTGTGTGTGTGTGTGTGTAGGTGACCCCTGCACCGTCTCGTCTCAGCTGGAGCTGGAAGAAGCTCTCCGTCTCTACGAGCTGAACAAAGACTCGGAGCTCATCATCCACGGTGAGTTCTGCTCCCATCCCTGATCTGTTCGCGCTGTAGTTTTCCATTCCATAACCCACGATCACGACGAGTCAGGCTCAGTTGCTCATATTGCCAACGGTATGCCGTGAAGAAGCTCACCGACATGAGATAAGGCAATCGACCAATCAGCTTATGGAGCTGGAATGATTGACACTTGGTGGTTGGTGGTTTGAACTTGGTTAGTGTTGGTACGAGAACATAACTAAGATGTCCACATCTGTTTGAAATATTTATTAAGTAAATGACCAGGAGGGGGTGCTGTCTTACAGCTCTATGAGTGCTACTTACCTTATAGGCTCAATGTGTCGAGGATGGCTAAAAAAGTTTTAAAGATGAAGTTATTAACGTTACGACAGGATTTGAGCACATCGTACTGGCCTGCATGGTGGCTGTGAGCGATGAATTAATGCGCTTTTGTTTTATGCATCTTTATGTTTTTGGAAATTCACCTAATCTTTACCAGGACAGCTCACGGCCATGTTTTATTTTTTATTTTTTCCTGAAAGTATAAAAATATCTTAAAGAGGAATGTTCATAGGCCTCAGCATTTTACACAAGGAATACGCGACGCTAGACGGTCTTTGTGTCATGCGTCCATCGTTGGACTTCCTGTTCACCGTGACGATGCTTCCCTGTCAACACACTCGCTGTTTTTGGAACCAATAACCAAAAAAACAAATCACGGGAGAGCTTTCTGAAGCACGCGCAATGGGTAATAATGGGCAATATTACAGTGAGTGTGTGTGTGTGTATGTGTGTGTGTTCGTGTTCCATAGTGTTTCCGTGTGTCCCGGAGAAACCTGGCATGCCGTGTCCCGGAGAGGACAGTGAGTCTCCTCACACACACACACCTTTATTTATAATTAACTACAAGTCTGTTTTAATGGTTGAATTTTGGGGTGTGTGTACTAAATGTGACGACTGCGAGATCTTTAATCGAATTTAATAGAGAGATACACCGTGTGTGTGTGTGTGTGTGTGTGTGTGTGTGTGTGTGTGTGTGTGTGTGTGTGTGTTCAGAGTCGATTTATCGGCGTGGAGCTCGACGCTGGAGGAAGCTCTACTACGCTAATGGACACGCATTCCAGGCCAAACGCTTCAACAGGGTACTGAGCATTACTAATAATATTAATAATGAGTGAATTTGGATTCTCTGACCTTTAACACATTAACACTGTGTGTTCAGCGTGCTCACTGTGCTATCTGCACTGACCGGATCTGGGGTCTCGGCCGTCAGGGCTACAAGTGCATCAACTGCAAGCTGCTCGTCCACAAGAAGTGTCACAAACTGGTCACGCTGGAGTGTGGCAGACAGATACAGGTACCGTGTTAATTACCGTGTATGTCACAGTGTTACTTGTACTGGTTTAATTAAGCATGTCATGTTAAGTACGCTGGCCTAATTAAACATATGCAAGCACTGTGTTAATTGCAGATGCAGGCACCGTGTTAATTACACGGATACATGTAGTGGGCACATTAGTGTTAATTAAACTGATAGAAATTAATTACACACATGCAGGTGTAGTGTTAATTATTGAAATACTTACACATACAGGCCCCATGTTAATTACAGCAATGATATAACAGTAGCATTAAGTAAGTGCTAATGTGTGTGTGTGTGTGTTGAGCAGGAGCCAGTGTTGGAGCGAGTGGATCAGATGCCACACCCAGGTGAACACCCAGAGCCAGGTAATTAACACTTTCCTGGAAACACAGCATGTCTGTTAGGGTACAGGCTGCAGCGCTGTGGCATGCTGTGTTGATCTGGACTCAACACTTGATCACATGTAGTGTCTGCATTAGCACTAATGTTAGTGTGTGAGAGAGAGAGAGAGAGAGAATATGCTCTCGAGAGCTGTCTACAGTCTGGCTGTGTCTCATTTCACACTTTAAAGATTTAATGTTTGCTTCCTCTCTTGTTCAGTTCTCCCTCATAAGAACTCCAGTGAGAGCATCAACCACATGGGAGAGGAGCATGAGGTCAGAGCTCAACAGTGATGTAACTGCGTGTGTGTGTGTGTGTGTGTGTGTGTGTGTGAGAGAGAGATGGTGGGATTTGTTGATGTGGAGAAATGATGGTAACTTAGTCACTTACAGAATACCTGTAAAGATATTACAGGTGTGTGTGTGTGTGTGTATGTGTGCAGGCGGTGAGCAGCAGGGACCCAGGTAAAGCCCCCTCCAGTCTGGGACTAGCTGATTTTGACCTGCTCAGGGTGATTGGCCGAGGGAGCTACGCTAAAGTGTTGCTCGTGCGCCTCAAAAAGACGGAGCGCATCTACGCCATGAAGGTCGTTAAGAAGGAGCTCGTTAACGACGATGAGGTAATTACCACCTTGTCTGGTTATTAACACCTCGTACAAAGGTAGCTTGTTTGTATGCACAATATCGGATTCACAGTGTTTCCATGTTAATGGTGTTATTTCTGCGTGCGTGTGCAGGACATAGACTGGGTTCAGACAGAGAAGCACGTGTTTGAGCAGGCCTCCAATCACCCGTTTCTGGTGGGCCTTCACTCCTGCTTCCAGACTGAGAGCAGGTCAGACACACACACACGCACGCACACACATGCGCGCATGTGCACACATGCACACTTATCCACAGTGGAATGTGTTTGTGACCTGAATATTGTGTATGATTTGGGACACACCCACAGTTGGTACTTACTCTGTGTGTGTGTGTGTGTACGTGTGCATGTCCAGACTCTTCTTTGTGATTGAGTACGTGAATGGAGGAGACCTGATGTTCCACATGCAGCGACAGAGGAAGCTTCCGGAGGAACACGCCAGGTAGGGAACAAGTGCACACTACACTACTGACTGGACTAGATTCACCTGTGATGGATGTGTTCCCTGAACACCTTTGTGCAGGTCAGCCACACACATGCGCACACACACAGGATATAGAACTGTTATAATCCTAAGAAGGGTGTAGGTTGGCGTGATGTCAGTGCTTCAGCAGGAAGTAGGAAGTGAAATCAGGAGTGCTTAAACATGAGTAGAAATTTATTTAGTGGACTTGGCTGCTTATATACAGGAATGAAATAATGTTACACACCACAAATATTTGTTAGTAGGTGGCTAGGCTAAGTGTGTGTGTGTGTGTGTGTGTGTCAGGTTCTACTCAGCTGAGATCAGTCTGGCTCTGAACTACCTGCACGAGCGAGGCATCATTTACAGAGACCTGAAACTGGACAATGTCCTGCTGGAGTCTGAGGGACACATCAAACTCACTGATTACGGCATGTGCAAGGTGTGTGTGTGTGTGTGTGTGAGACAAGGACATGGAGAAAGATGAGCATGTCTAACTGAACATCTAAAAGGTGACTTGATTTCACACACACTGTGTGTGTGTGTGTTAGGAGGGTCTGAGGCCTGGAGACACCACCAGCACATTTTGCGGGACCCCAAACTACATTGCCCCTGAAATCCTGAGAGGAGAGGACTACGGTACACACACACACACACACTTTTCCGTACAAGACATTTCAGAGTAAAAACAAAATTTACTCTCACGCACACGTACGTGCTATATAGCAATAAACATTATACACTGACCACCTCAATTTACTAGTGTTACTGTGTGTATTAATGTGCGTGTGTGGGTGTGTGTGTAGGGTTCAGTGTGGACTGGTGGGCGTTGGGGGTGCTGATGTTCGAGATGATGGCGGGCAGGTCTCCATTCGACATCGTGGGCAGCTCCGACAATCCGGACCAGAACACAGAGGATTATTTATTCCAGGGTAACTCACACACACACGCACACAATTACGCTGTCGCACAAACAGCCACATGGATATATAGGACAATAGAAGAGAAATATGACTCTGTTAATGTGTGTGTGTCAGTGATCTTGGAGAAGCAGATCAGGATCCCCAGGTCTTTGTCAGTGAAAGCAGCCAGTGTACTGAAGGGATTCCTCAACAAGGTAAACACACACACACACACACTTGCACTTACTTCTCTAGAATATCACTAACTATTATACAAGTATATTTTTCTGCTGAGTTGTACGCTAATCCTGATCAATGCTTCCTGATGCTGATTGGCTGATTTAGCTCTACCTGATAAGTGGTTCTCTTTCACCTTCACAGTGCCCCCTAATGTTGAACACATCCAAACTATCACTGTTTTTTATAACAGTCCAAGACTTGGGGTTGTTTACAAATGACCGCATAATTATGGTTGCGCAGTCAGTCTCAGGATTATTTTGCCACAGCATGTTGTGGATTATGCTGAATAGCCTGAAAATCCCGGATTTTATTACGTTTGAGGGATCAGTACATGGGGTCAAAACATGCAACACATGCATTACAGCGCCACCATGAGGTCACAGAGTAATTGGACTGCTGATAACTTCAGCTGTCTCACTCCTTCTGTCTGTGTGTCTCAGGACCCTAAGGAGCGTCTGGGCTGTCATCCTCAGACAGGTTTTGCTGATATTATGGCTCATCCTTTCTTTCGAAATGTAGACTGGGAACTGGTGAGTCACTCTGTCTGCCTGCCCTTCCTGTGGTCTGTCATTGTCTTGTTCTGTTTTTGTTTCTGTCTGCGTGTCTCTGCCCCTGTCTGCGTGTCTCTGCCCCAGGTTACCTGTCTGTGTCTCTGTTTTCCCCGGTCTGATTTAATTTATCTAAACTGCACTCAGATGAGTCATTGTGTGAAACTGCTGACAGCTCATGTGTGTGTGTGTTACAGATGGAACAGAAGCAGGTGGTTCCTCCTTTCAAGCCCAACATTTCTGGGGAATTTGGACTCGATAACTTTGACGCACAATTCACCAACGAGCCCATTCAGCTCACCCCCGACGACGAGTGAGTGTCTGTGTGTCTGTGTGTCTGTGTGTCTGTGTGTCTGTGTGTCTGTGTGTCTGTGTGTCTGTGTGTCTGTGTGTCTGTGTATGAAGTGTTGCTCCGCCCCTGTTCTGAATCAGTAATGGTGTAGTGACCTCACCACTTATACCTCTATAGCTGAACTCCAACCACATCACTCCTCCTGATCTAACCTGTGTGTGTGTGTGTGTGTCTTGCAGTGACGTGGTGAGGAAGATTGACCAGTCAGAGTTTGAAGGCTTCGAGTACATCAACCCACTGCTGATGTCAGCAGAGGAGTGTGTGTAAGGAGAGTGTGTGTGTGTGTGTGTCCTTCACACGCCTTCAACATCCGAGACAGATGGGAACGGTCCGTTCGTGTGTGCACATGTGTGGCGCTACCGTTGTTTTTGCCAAACCCTTTTTTTTTTTTCCCTCTTTTCTTTTAAACTACACAGATTCAGTCCTCACACACGATCCATCTCACTCTCTCTCCCAGTCTGTCTCTCTCTGGCTGTCTCCTTCTACTGGGTCTTGGACACTAATGATCAAATTATACGCTACATGTGTGTACACACACACACACACACACACACACACACACGAGTGTATATTGGAGCTTATTAACAAGTACCTACTTTACAGTTCATTATGCATCACACACTGCATGATACACACTACTCTTGTTCTGTATACAGTGTGTGCATGTGTGTGTAAGCACGCTGGCATTCCCTCTGTTTTTAGATGAAATGAAACACTAATTGAATTCCACTGTTCTTATTCCTGTTATTTTTATTATTGCTGTTATTATTTCTGTTTCTCTGATGAAGCTGTAAAATGAAAAAAAAAATCTGTTTTAAATAAAAACATATGGGATAATAACCATTGTTAAACATTTATGTTGTTATTGCACGCTTATTATTCTGTTCCACAGCGCTGTTGAATCCTGCACTCTGATTGGTCAGAAGGTGCTGATTAATTCTCTATTACAGCAGCTCTGACAGTACCGAAGCTTTTATATTAATGCGCTCGTTCTGATGCTAGCAACAGCTTTCACAGGGATGTGTACAGCGCACGCTCCACGTAAACGCATTTAAAGTAATCATTAATATGGTGATGTTTTCTGTAATGTATTTAACCTGAATGGAAGGAGTCTCCAGCGTCAGCGCTTTGTAACCGTTTTCTGACAGCTTCAGTACAGAGGTGTTAAGCGGTGGAGTTAAGGGGGTTAACGTGTTGAATATGTAAATGACGTTCAGAGATCGTCTTAGAAATTATTTACATCAAATTATAGAAGCAGAGCTCAGCTCTGGTTACCGTTCATCTGTCTCCTAAGCCCTGCCCAGAGTAACGCTCAAGTAAATCATGATTAATTTTTTGACAGAAAAGAATCGGATAATATTTTGACAATTGCGATACCAAACAGTAACAACTGAGCATCTAATACCATACAATACACACACACACACAGGATTGTCTCACTCTCACTGTCTAGTGCACTATTGAGATCGCTAATATGAAGCTGTTGATTAGTTAGCTATATTAGAAGCTCTTCACTCCTAAATCCAACGATATTCAGTTTCAAACGTAGCAATAAATCTTTTTTTTTTTTTAAAAGTGTCCGGTTCTCCAGGTTGCAGCTGAATTGAACCCAAAGGAAAATGCTGACGTACACTCACACAAACGCGCCCACACACACACTGCAGACTGAACAAATGGTGCCTTAGCTTTGACCCTTGTGAGCTGAAATCATGTGACTGCACAGACCAGCAGGGGTCAGGAGGTCACAGTGGGAGACACCAGGGTCAAGAGGTCAGTGTGAATCTGTGCACTGTGTGTGAACTTTAAAGAAGTGTGTGTGTGTGTGTTCTCTGACCATGTGTAAAACACTGAGTGTGAATGTCACACTTGTCTGTATTTGTACTGTTTCTTAATCATGCAATAAAAGAAGACATTTAACATTTATTGATTGCACACATTTTCCTATTTAATGTGTTTATGTGGCACATCCTCCATATGCCTCCATGCGAAAGAGAAGTTACTACAGAATAATGTATTGGAACAGTGCATTAATATAAACCTGGGACTATAATAAGTGTGTGTGTGAGAGAGAAAGACTATTTCTCAGGGGACCATTTAGACTTCAAGAGGTATCAAACACACACAGCATGTGCTGTACACTCTAACCAGCTGACAGACCCTGTATGTAATCAGGAATCACTGCCACTCTTTTTCACTTCTGATGGATTAAGTGTGTGTGCGTGTGCGCGTGTGTGTGTGTGCGTGGTCACGTTCTGTGATCAGGCCCTGAGACTGAAGTGAAACCCAAACACAGCACCTTGGCCCTCATCCGTCACTGTGTGTGCTTTCAGAGTGTGGACGCAGTGTGGTGTTACTGAGAGTGTGTGAATACACTTCGACTCTTTAACATTTGAATACAGCCTGACAAATGGCTGCCGAGGAACTTTAACACCGACTGAACAGCAGCTCGCTGAGGAGGAATAGTTTATCAGTGTTCTAATAATGCATTATCATTTTCACAGTAACAGCTCATTCACAGGGACGTGTACAGCAAACACTCCACATAAACGGGTTTATAAATGTGCGTAACTGTTGATGTAATGAAGTATTCTTCTTCCTAAAGTAAGGGGTAAAGTGTGTGTCCTGTATGAAGGAGTCCCCAGTGTGAGCGCTGTGTAACAGTCAGAGGTAAAGCAGGAACTGTAAGGGTTCCACATCTAAGAGGAGTTACACTGCACTGCGCTTTCACACTCACATGAGCTGTGCGCTTTTTATCTTACTGACTTATTAAGAGAGAGAATAAAGAGGGAGGGAACGACTGTTTATAGCTGCTATAACGTGCATGACAACAGGGACTAACCTGTTTCTTAACATTCTACAATATTAAATGTAACTATGAACAGATAAATAATGATCATTCTTTAACAGAATAAAAGCTGGTAATTGTTGGCCAACTCCTGTGCTATAAGAGGGATAAGACATTTGGGGACTTGCTGTTATAGAAAAATAATCAAGTTTGTAGTGCTAACGATAATTTAGCTTCATAACAGGTGTGCTACAAGTAGTTTTTTTTTCTTATATTATTAACTACATCGTGAAAAGAAAAACGTTTTGAATCAGTATTACTTTAACATGTTTAATCTACGTTGCGTGCGACAGTATTTGTGAGTCCGCTTGAACCGAGTGGAAAGTTGTTAGCGGTTGATGACTGTAGTAAACAGTATAATTTTAGTAATGAAGTCTTTTATTTTGTGTAATTTATCAACACATCTGAGGTCAGTGTTGATGTTTCGGATGGTTCTGTCTCATGTTCACTGTCACAGCACCTTTTCACTGTCTGTCTTTAATGGTTATGTGCTAGCCAAATATTAGCTCAGCCATTAGCTAGCTTATTTATGCTTCACATTCAGGTTTCACTGTTGCCTAGCAACAGTGTTCTGACAAGTTGAATTATTTGAAGTGTGTGTGTGTGTGTGTGTTTCCAGCTTCCCATTATTACTTTGACAACTGTATGTTCAAGATTTTTCCTCAAAATGCCTGAATTTACGGCTAAACCAGAAAGCTGCGCTAGCACATATGCTAGCCCACAATTTCAGGGGCGCTAAGTGGGCGTGGCTTCTGATAAACCTTAAAATGGCAGATGCAGGTGAAGATGTTTCAACAGAAAAACTGTGACATTTTTTCCTCTCTCAAAACAGGCAAAATACAGTCAATTCCGTACTGTTAAAAAGGTAATTTAAAAACCTCTCAGGTTTTCAGTCACTGGAATTCTAAAGGTCAAAGGTCACAATGGTATAGGCCGCATCACTGCAGCTTGTTTTGAAAGCGTATTTTATGAGCTGTACTCGCTGCATATCTTTAAAAAAACAAAACAAAAACAGTGTGAATTTGAGACGGAGATAGCCTCGCTGTCCTCCTTTCTTGTGGAGATGAAGAATCTAAAACTAAAAAAACTTTACTAAAATAAATCAGGTTAAACTCTAGCCTGGATGTTGCGTCTCCGCGGAAATCATTTCGAAACTTGAACTTGTTTCCCTGCGTCGATCAAAGGAAAAATCCGTTGTGTTTTAGAGCCCACCCACATTTGGACGAACACGCCCTCCCCGCCCCCGCAGTGTGCTCCGCGCTGTGATTGGCTGGCGCCCGGTTTGCGGAGAATCCGGGCAGCCAATCGTACCGCAGAAGGGCGGGGTTTGTACGGAATACGGGTAGGACGTGCAGTCTAGTGACGTTTTCACGTCTCGCGCTGTCGAGAGAAAGCCAGACAGAGAGATAGAGAGATAGAAAACACGGTACGCCTATTTAAATCTACTTCAAGTCCTGTCTGTGAGAACGAAATACGATTCGGCAGAAAGCGTGTGATTGTCGTACGGACGTGTTTTCTCTCGTGTTCTCTCACAAATGCAGAGTTTTCTTTCGTAATTTGAAAAACAAGACGGTTTGAGGCGATTTTTTTCCCTCTTTCGCGGAGGCTCGCGCGGCGATAACATCAGCAGAACGTTCGTTAGCTGGCGAGCTAACTAGCCTAGCTTCTCCCCTCAGACTGTTTCCGGTAGTACACACGCATTTAAACAGGTAAGTTGTCAATGTTTATCATTTGTTCATGGGCACATCTGTGTGTGTGTGTGTGTGTGCGCGCGCACGCAACGTTCTGCTGGTGTGGTGTGTTTTTTTCCCCCCTTAGCTGGATTTAGCGCAATATGGCTGTGTTCCAAATGGCGGTGTGTAGCGCGCTTCATACAGCGTAGACCTCGTTATTCAGTACGACATGTAGTGCACCTAAGTAGGGAGAGATGAGCCGTTCGGGATTCGGCCGCAGCTTCTAGGCTCTCTCTTGATGAGACGTGTCGCTGAGGGTTTACTGGGCTCGGTGTGATTTACCTCAGGCTAGTGGTTTATTTCAAATTTCATATTTCTGTTTGTATTGTTGCTGTAAATGTCAAAACATGGAATATGTGTGTGCGCAGGATTAAATAGTTATTCAGTTTGTCAGAAAAGGATGAGCAGGAAATGTCGCTGATTATGGAGAGAGGAAATATAAATAATTTCGTAAATAATTGAAGTGCTTTGCCAATAATCTAACTGCAGTAACAGTCATGATAAATCTCACTGAACTGAATTTACAGGAGAGGAGGAGAGACAGATTAAGGTTGAGGAGAGAGACAGGTGAGGAGGAGAGACAGATTAAGGGTGAGGAGAGAGATGTGAGGAGACAGAGAGACAGGTCAGAAAGGACGGGTGTGAGTAAAGACAGATGAGTGTAGAGACAAAGAGAAAGACATAAATACTCCACAATACAGTGTTCGATACAGTGGTTGTTCTGTTTTGACAGGAAGTGCAGTGCCGTCCCCATGACAGCACCGACGCCGGACCCCCTTTCATAGTGAGACAAGCTAACAGGAAGACCGCAGAGGTGTGAGACAGGTGTGGGCAGACAGGTCACGGTGTGTGAGACAGCATGGCGAGCATGACGGTTCCGGTGAGAGACGTGAGAGCTCTGCAGTGCGGGGTGAAGCGTGTGTGCAGGGACAGACCGGAGGACGCGCCTATAAAGAAGCGCGTGATGGCGGAGATGAAGCTGACGCGCAGAGTGAAGCGGGAGGACTCGGAGTGCGATAAAGCCTTGGACCTGAGTCCAGGCCTCAAACACACACTGGCTCAGTTCACGCTGAGCAGCCGGAGCTCTCTCGGGGGACCGGCCGCTTTCTCCGCACGCACTGACGTGAGCTCGCCGCAGAACGTAGCCCCGCCCCTTCCTTCCCCCTCCATCCTGGGGGCGGGGCCTTTGTTGGTGCCGAGCGACCGGTCGACGGAGCTGACGCACGCCGCGCTGGAGGGCGAGTCCATCTCCAGCTTTGTCGTGGGCGGAGAGAAGCGCCTGTGTCTGCCGCAGGTGTTGAACTCGGTGCTGCGAGACTTCACGCTGCAGCAGATAAACGCCGTGTGTGACGAGCTGTACGTGTACTGCGCCCGCTGTGACGCCGACCAGCTGCACGTCCTCAAAGTGCTGGGCATCCTGCCCTTCAACGCCCCGTCCTGCGGCCTCATCACGCTGACCGACGCGCAGAGGCTGTGCAACGCGCTGCTCCGCCCAGGCTCCACCCACAATCAGCCCGGGGTGAAAGGTTCAGCTGTTAACGGACAGTTCGGCTTTCAGGTAAGTAATGAAGCCTAGACTCCATTAGGACCGCAGCGCTGATTTATTTTATTTATTTAGTGTTAAAATGGATAGATCACTTTTCCCATTCTTTTCTACGTTCCAGGTGGAGCACCAGTGCCTCGGGAAGTGCCGCGGCGTGTTCGTGCCGCAGTTCTACGTGCGTCCGGACGCGCCGTGCGTGCAGTGTGTGGAGTGCCAGCTGCTGTTCTCGCCTCAGAACTTCGTCATGCACTCGCACCGCGCACCCGACAAGCGCACCTGCCACTGGGGCTTCGACTCCTCCCGCTGGCCGCGCTACCTGCACCTGAGCCGCCGCTACGAGGGAACCGCCGACGAGACCAAACTCGGCACTGTGCTCAGCCAGGTGAAGGAGAAGTTTCACCTGCAGTCAGACGCGCCCCTGGACCAGGTGAGAACGGCTCGCTGTCGCACACGCTGCTCTCAGTGCTGCGAATTATTCCTGCTTAAAGGAGCAGCTCCATAACCAGCGTGCGTGAAACCTGTTGTCATGGCGATGTGTCTTCCTGACTGTCTCAAGTGTATGTAGGGGCAACAGCCGTGTGTGAGAGAGAGAGAGAGTGTTTGTGTGTATGAGAGTGTGTGTGTGTGTGTGTGTGAGAGTGTGTGTGTGTGTGTGTATGAGAGTGTGTGTGTGTGTATGAGAGTGTGTGTGTGTGTGTGTATGAGAGAGTGTGT